>CAIGRF010390556.1:66186-97344 GCA_903798235.1 Fraxinus ornus | reverse complement strand
CTTTATTCATAGAAGAATATGTGTATATATACAAGTAGTTCATGCTATTCTAGGATACAAATTAGGGCTAATAGATAAACCTATTTACTTTACCATTTTAGGTAATAATCTTATAACACTCGTAATCTAAATATGGGAATTCATGCTTAAATTGAAGCTTGAAGTTCAATTGCTTAGGATGGATTGCAGAATTAACCTGATAAGAAACCCTGAGAAAATTAATTATAACTTCCATATCTATCTTCTTTAAAATTCCGAAAGTATAAGGTATAAATATAAGCAATTCATGACATTAAACAAATATGCATCTATTTTGATGTTGCGTAATTCATCTTTAAGCCATACACATCATCACCTCAGGGCAAATCCATGCATTCCCTGCCCCGCGAATTTCACCACCATCTACAAGTGTAGCTCTGATTCCATACAAGTCAGCAACCTGTCATGCACATGGTGATTCGCATAAGACTAAACAAATTAACAGGAAGGAAGACAGAAAAATGAGGGCCAATTTATTGGATAACTTAATTTTGGTGTAGCACTCACACAGTTATCAGTGTTGAAGGTAAAGTTGGCTGAAATGTAAGAGAATGGAATACGGTCAATTGCTGCCACTGCACCTGCCTCTTTATTCTTCATCATTGCCTCATAAGCAGTCGATCCAGGAGTATTGGCAGGTAAATAAGTGAGTTTCCTTGAGACCAGTGCACTCCCCACAAATGTAGGAGCATCCAATGGGCCTTGGCAATTGAAAATGGCGGTTACTGATCCAGCCAACTGAAGTGAATGCAGTAGGAAATGAGTTTGATATGAAGCAAAAGAAAAGGACCACCTCGTCATGGTGATTTAAGAGGGAAAAACACAACATAAAAGCTGAATTTATATGCTATTTCACATATAGCACAAAAATTTACAGCAGGGCTTTTTAAAGATCACAAGATAGGTCTTCAAGATTGAAGACAAGAATCCAACAAACATATAAATATGTATAAATATATGTAAGTATGAAGATTTTACGTGTGTGCATGTCGGTGCCTGCATACTAATTGAGTGTCTTTATTTCCTTTCCAGCTCAACACAAATATCCACTTCCCGATATTCTAAAGATAACACTATAATTTAGATCAATTTATTCGATATAAGCAGGATATGACATCAGACTTGCCACCATCAAACCACCACCCCATCAACGTCAGAAAAAATAACTCCCAACAAACCAGGCGCCCTCCTGCCTTCACATCATCAAGCAAATTCACTTTCAGTTAAACACCATCACCCACCAGTCTTTCTCTTCTTCCCTGCATCACAGCAAACTACACTATTAAACAACCAGAAAAGACTACCCTTTGCAATCAGCTTCCCTTACCGTCCTCCTTCCAGGTAGCACACCAGGTCCACATTGACCCCTCTCACCATTACGAAACTTTTTACTGAACCAAATTTCAAGCTTGAAGTCATTTAAGTATTCAGAACCATATGTCATGCTTGAAGGCGTTTAATTGGAATGGGAAATGGTCTATGTCGACTCCAGTTCAGAAGACAAAGAGTGTTTTGCTCTGTGATGTAAACTAACTAATATTTCTATATCAAAATGAACTAAAAGAGAGGCATCAGAACCAACAGATGAGCCCCTGGCCTCAGAAAAAATCACTAGAGAAGGAGATATACATACCGGAAACAGCAAGGGCTTCATCTTGAAAGTTTTCATCAAGGCATTTACTTCAACAGAGGGAACCTGAAGAAATAATGACCAAACTCAGAACAATATTATACTGAGTCAAACTAAAATTAATAGATCCATGCAACAAGCCTGTTTCACACATTTAAGGTTTATTCTAAAAATTTCAAGCAGATGTGTTCGAACACTAGCATATTCAATAGTGTGTTTGTGTATCATTAGGTTTTGGGTAAAAAGTAATAAATCTTCCAGTAATAAAGAGAGGTCCCTTGTTTCTATATCTTCTAAGTTTTGAATGGATTTTATTCAATTTATAGACACAGTAGAACATAAAAGAGTGGCCTGCAGTGGGCAATTAACTCTTTCGCTTTCAATTGCAATTCAAGCTTCCATCTCAATTTATTTCTTGAGTCCAATTCCCAAAACAGGACTCTAGGATTCAAATTAGCCGTAAAGGAGAAACTGGGAAACAGGCCGTGATTTTACTATAATGAGATATCCGCTTCGATGTAGTATGAAAGTTGTGTCATGAAATAATGAAGATAAGTGGGACATCTATTGTGAATTCGTACAGATTTATGTACGCATTATGCATGTTCAATCAAGCATCCAATCCTTGTCATCTACAACATGGGGGCTGTATTAAGCAACAACAGCACTGAATAGGTGAAATCACAACGCCACAATGGCAATTTCCAACTGACATTTTCATAATATCACCAGTATCACAATTTTTTATAATTTGCAACTGTCTATCAAATATGTCTACAGTTACCGCAGACAATCAAAATGGCTTCCCTTTTCAGGCCATATAAGTTACCACTGCTGTGTCAAGAAGCCAAGTATATAAGCAAAAGCTGGGAAACTTGAACTGTCTAAATTGCCACAGATGGATGAGTTTAGTTTAATCTCATATAATTTAAGACAAATATTTTGTGATCTATTATCTATATCCTCAATATATCAAGATAAGGACCCAAGGTTAAAGGTAACCTGGTGATTTCTTAGAACATGTTTCAGGTACCTAGTTTCAATCCCCCAGTCCAGAGAAAATAAAATTGCCCTTTCAAAGCTTTACACACAACTTGGAAACATGTACACTCATGCATAGAGATCAAACCAGCAGCTAAAATTTAATTGCAGTAACAAATGCATGAAAATCTAAATGTTTTTCTATTGACTTGTCGCAACCAAGGAAAAAAAATGTGAAATATTGGTTTTCAAATATAACAGAAATTGCAGTACACGAGTGGAGGGTAACACGCAAGAGTCAGCCACGGACAATGCTATTAATCAGATAGTTACAAGTGCCTGTGCTGGCAAAGCATTTCAGGATACCTGACACATGAGGTGATACTCTCCTTCCTCTGGATGGATGCCGAAATCTCCAGAAGCTTCTAAAGGAAGATCACCAAACCAACCCCTAGCATTTTGTAAAAATATTCGCTGGGCTCGGAAACATAAACTTGCAGATATGTCCTGCAAAAGGATGTGATGTACCCATAAAAAACTCTTTGGTTAAAGCAATTATTCTTTCAAATTGCAATCAAAATATGTTTTAAAGTTTTGTTCATGGGCATATTGACCAATGGATACTCTTAAAGCATCTGGAGGACCACATATGGAGACTCGAGATGTCAAACCGTAGAACATCAAGCATTACAACCTAACTGGTGCATCATACTCTTGCGATGACAAAATTAAGGCAGGCAATAACACAACTATTTTTCACTACTGTTGATACTATCTGTCCATTAACCTGAATCTTTTCACTTGAAACAAACATCAAATTTTCCATTTCCCGTTGAGATATAACAAGAAAAATTTTAAGCATCGACATATCAGCTGTTCCTCTACTAAATGACTTACGCAGCCTAAAGTATATAGGCATAAGAAAGTCATAAATCCTCCTAAAAAGTGCAAACAAAGATTAAACAATTCACTGGTTAAGCAAAAGTCGGTAAAAGATTCATTTAACAAATATCATTCTCAGAGGAATTAATGGCCTCAATCTCTTAGACGCACAATTGGAGAACGGTGTATATCCCTACCTACCACATCATTATCACAGATGATTGATTGTTTAACAAAAAAAAACCAGAGCAGCCACATAACTGACTGTATATGCAAAACATTTTTTACCTGTACGGCCTTTTCCCAACAAATTAACGTCATTTATAATCCTAATTAGTGTTCATACGAAATATGAGAAAACAGAAACAGAGATCACTCAATATGAGAGGGGTAAAAAAGGTCTCATCAACACAGATGTGACAAAAGACATACAGAAAAGCGTGATGGAGCATCATATATGTGAAAGGCCAACCCTGTTACATCAAGCTGCCCATGAAGATTGGGAAAAGTTTCTCCTCTTGACATGCATATGTGAACCTGTCGACAACTTTAGGGTTAAAATCAAAATGCGAAATTGATCAGGTATGTGGTTGCAATATTTGCAAATCATCTTTCAGAAAACTACAATTAAATTACATTCAATAACTCGCTACAAATAATGAGAATTCACAGATATACGAAAAGCTCTAAAAACAAAGAGTTAAGTTCATAACAGACACAGAAGTGACAGAACCAAATATAATAGCATGAAGACATTATTTAATTTAGTATCTGTACTCATGATTGTTACGGGCATGCAATTCGGCTTTTTTATTTCTGTCAAATATACTCAATAAAGGACTCGATGTCCCTCTTTGTGAGAGGTTCTCTCATTAAATAGGATTAAAATAACAACTAAATATGGAAGCAATCAATTACAATATTATATAATGATAAAAACAATCTATATATATCTAATACAATTATAATAATATAATCGTAATCTTCGACGATCTTCGGAATCTTATTCAATCTCATTGACAATTTCTTCCTGCACCGATGCAGACGATTTTTCAAAAAAAGTATTGACACGACATGTCGCCAACACGTTGATTAAATACTTTAAAATTCTTAATTTATATAATACAAATTTAATCTTATACTTATTATTAATTTATCTTATTAAAATCTTTTAAATATGAATATCTATTTTTTATTTAATGATAAATTTAAGTTAAAAATATATAATATTTCTGATAAAGAAAAAATAATCATGGTTGAGCGCCCGAGAAGTGTCGATATCCCACATTTGTCGTAGTGTCCGAGAAGTGTCCGTATCCGACACGTGCATGTCGAACATGGACACGCTACTTTTGTTGAAGTGTCCGTACAATAGATACTTCTTCCATGGATCAAATCAATTGATTTCTAATCCTAAACACACAGGCTATGTTATGCCTGGGGAAGTGGAGAAGGTTTTCACACATGTTCCACAGAGAATGCTTCTCAGTGGAATAATAACTCGTCTCTGCTGTAAGTTTACAAGTTTTAATAAAAAAAAGAGCAATATAGATCTGCACATCATACCACAGATAGTAGTATCAAAAAAAATTTTAAAAAGGAAATTTCCTACCATTACAGTCCAGAATTCAAAATATCCAGCGCAGATCCTTGTGTTCCAGACCCACTTATTGCCTCTGGTCACAATTCTCAAGAAGGAAGTTGGGTTTCGTCTCAATTACCAATTATTTTGATGGTAATTTTTTTGCATTTTACTGTGTAGGACCCTCTAATGTGCCCCTACTACTAAAGCAATTTTCCCTGGATAGTATTTGGCAAACTCTTAAATTAGTAAGACAAGTCTGGACCAGTCTGCTAATACTAGATTGGTAATTACAAATCCTGAAACTATACAGATTTAGATAGGTCCATTTTTTTCCTAAATATGGATAAATGCAAAGCTAGGGGTGCTACTTGAAACAGAAACTTATTTTCCTCGGATCTGGAAAACATTGCATAAGAAAATCCTACAGAGTCATTTTTCTTTTCCTAGTAATTGGAGTTCACCTTTGGTGCTATTTATATAATAAGTTGTATCATAAGTCAACACATTACCTTGAATTCCCTATCTTAGTAAATTAATTACAGGATTGAAAAAAAGCTTTATAAATACCCTGTAAATGATAACACCAGTTTTCCCCTGCCACTAGGTGATACTCTTTACTCCAGGAGTAGCCAAGAAACCTAATATACAAGCGATTGAATTTAAAGCTGAAGATCAGAAAATTCAACTTAGTCTGACATTACTTGACCCTAGAATTGAATCCAGAAGGATTCACAACATCCTTGTAAAGTAGCAATAAATTACCTTTTTACTAGCACATATTGATTTGCATCATCAAACAAAATGATGACTCAACACAGCTCTCGACAACTGTAACTTAAACATGGCTAAATACTTTTAGATCACACTAAAGGGGCATAAGTTGCATATTTGAATATATTTTGTATGAGAAAAGCATAAAGTTAGAGAAACACCTCACCACTAGCTCTTCCATTAGACCACGTAATTGGAAGTTCTAAAATCCTCTCAAAGAGCTGCATGAAGGAAAAAATAGAACCCCAGGTAGTTAGCATCCCATACACAAATCAATAGCCGAAAACTAAAGAAAAATGTGATTTTCCTTTGCCCTACACACTTCTTTTCAAATATATCTTGAGAGATATGTAATGAACTTCACCGGAACAAAGAGATTCGCAATTTTCAAATTTGCGTGCCACTTCTGCTCTTCTGTATCAACATAAACATCTGTTGACAACCAGCCACCATCATTAGATGTCGTCTCCGATCTCCACATCTTGCAACTGCCACTAAGCTGCACGTGCACACGTCCATAATGATTTTGAAACTTCACATGTCCATCGGCAGCGTCCATTTCTCTAGACAATATAAAAAAATATTAGGAGCATGGCATCTGACATCAGTAAGCAATTTCAAATATGAAAAAGAGTAAATAACCTAAGAGACCATCTTAAGATTAACATTGCATAATAATGTCAATTTTAGTAGCTCTGATTAATGAAAAATATGTGAAGCAGATTGAGATTTTTGAAATCTTCCTCAAGACAAGATCTGTTTCAGACATGTTAGATGTGAATTAGACTCCAGTCCTGCAAGAACAAGGCACAGAGACAGCTAGCTGACCACACACGTGATGTTTCAGGCACAAGATCATCACCTATTCGGTGCCTATGTAATACTGCGTGTAACAGGAAATAACCCAGATAGGAACTGTATCTCGAGGAAGCTTACCTCGGCTCCATATCACCATATGCTAGCAGCATCAATGTACCACCTTTAAAATGAACAGAATCAAGAACGAGTGGAATCATCTTATCAATGCCTGAAGTGTTTTCTTCATCAATTTCATCAACAAGTTCTGCAGAAATATCCTCAACTTTCCGACCAATCTCAGACTTCAGCCTTTGCAAAGGTCTGGCAAGTAAATAAGACCATGTCTCACTCATGCTTTCACACACAGAGGAGAGAGCTGAGCACAGGCTCAAAGGCCAAATGTTTTTAAAATGCTGCGTAGATGGCAAAGGATCAAGAGCCATCAAATGAGAACGTTGAGATGCATGGCCACTTTGACTATTCAACATATCACACTGTGCATCCTTTATCTGCTCGACCAACGTGCCAGGTTCATTTCTGACCCCCGTAGTTCTATTTATGGTATCACTGCCTTCTAAATCTTCGTTACTTACAGAAAAACTATTGGTGTCACTTGTTCCGACAACACTGCTAACTGATGAAAATTTACCGTGAGAATTTGTAGCTTTGCTAATTCTAGGCAAAGTAAAAAGAAAGGGATAGCGTAAGAAACTAAATCTGCTGATGTTATTTGTAGGATTCATATCTGATTTTTCTCTAAAAACAAACCCATTCTTCAGTTTGTTCTCTAATTCCTGGATAACCTCATCAGTCAAACCATTCTCAGTTGCTCCTGCTTCTCTATTATCAACATTTTTAAGTGTTGCATTTTGATTGTTGATCCTCGCATTTCTTTCAGAACTAGGTACTGCAGAAATGGAGGAAGAAGTATCACTCCGGGTTTGCGTTAAGGAATTTTCCAAATTTGAAACATCATAAGCCCCAGATGCCTGAGTAAAGTTTCCCGATTCCCCCTGTGATTGACCCCAGAAATATGCACATGCGGCTGATGCACTACGTTCAAGAATTCTTCTTTTAGCCGCAACACCTGCCATAGATAAATCTCGGCCGTTGGACTTCCTCTTAAATCGATGCCTCATAGGTCCAGGTACAATTTTTGACCAGATATTCCTGGATTGAGCAATTCTTGCACCAAATGCTTTCTCTAAATCTGCATGCTTTAAATCATACTCCACACCAGCATCCATGCAATGATGATCTCTCTGGTGTATTTTATCATCCATATAGAAAAATGACTCTCGCGGGACTGCCAATCTTGTTGGAAAGCTTGCATTCTCCTTTGAAATATCGCCCTCAGATAGAATACAATTTGCTTCAGAAATTATATAACCATTTTCAGCAGCTTTCCTAGCTGCATTATCCCTTTCCCTATCCCAGCGAAGCACAGCTTCCTCTCTTGCAACCCTCCTAATCCTCGTACGATAGTCAATTCCTTCTTCAGTTGACAAGTGCCCATGTGGAGTGCCATCATAATAGGGTATCCCCAACCACGTGTAATTCTTCTTTTGTGCTATCAACAAACTTGGATTAGACAAAACCGCATCAACCACAATTTTTCCCCTTCTCAGACTTGAAAAAGGAAGAATGCGTAGTTTGACAATGGGTACCTCGCCACAAGAGAACTCTTCACTATGAGGCCCAATTGAGCATGATTCCAAAGTAATGCTTAAAGGTGAAATTCTTCGAACCTTACCAAAATCGAGTTCACGCTGAATATGATCACTCAGTAATGCACAAACACGAGGCAACAATCTGGCTTCAACATAACTCTTTGCTTTCAACTGCCCGTACCACACTAACAAGCACACCCCAGACATGACTGCACAAAAAATAGAGCACCTAATTAAAAATAACCCCTCTTCCCATAATGGAGACATAGACCTGACAAAGGTCTTGCTGTGAGCAAGAGGCTCTTTCACAGAATTGATCATCCAACGACTCTGCAATCCTAATTTCTTCCATAATAGCTCGACATTTTCCCCATAGGAATGAGTAAATTTGATCCCCTGTGAGATCCAGTCATGTTTCTTTGCACACTTAACCGTGTGAAAATTTGAACCCTGCTTGGAGGGTTTTACTTCAACTCCATTCTGATAAACATATTTTCCCTTGTTTTTCCTTTGAATCACATTGCACTGAAGCGGAACCCATAAAAAAGAATTTTGAAGTTTACAACTCATTATCTCCAGTTAAATCACTCAACTTGATTCAACTCATTTCCAGGGGACTAAGAGCACGCTCTTAGTATCCCCAAAATCTTCAGTTTATGTACCAGTATCAAAATAGTCAAGATCCGACAAAGATTAACAAGAAACCGTATTAAACTCTTCCTAATTTAACATAACCATTATATATCAACCAGAATCAGTACAATAGCGAGAAGTGTCTGTCCGCCTGAGAGTGGATTTCAGCTTCGTTAGTGTTGAGAAGTTATTAGCCACCCGCAACTCAACTGAAACAACACAGTTTAATTAGACAAAAAGCAATAATATTATTAAACCATCTACATTAACTCTATTCATTTTGCAAACCAAAATAAGGAAAATTGATTCCTTTATCCCGTTTTCAAGTTTCAAAGAGTCATCTCCCTCCATGGTGTATATAAAGAAAATTTACGCCAGAACACATATCCATTAATAGAAAGTAATTGAGCTCTAATAATCAAATAGAATTCGTATAATTACCCCAAAATGAACATAATTCAAAATCTTTTTAAATGTCCATGTCAACAACCTGAAATTTACATTAAATTCATATAGGAGAAATATCTTCAGATTGGAGTACCTCGTGACTCAAAACGCTGAATATATCTATGCGAAAACATAACCCACAAGAAAGGTATATAAACACACACACACACACACACACACTTTATATAATACTGTGTTTATGTGAAAGAGAAAGTACCAACCTGTATTGGGGGAGAGTAGTTCTCCGTGTGCATCCGCGCCACTCTGTGTGTGTGTGTGTGTGTGTGAGAGAGAGAGAGAGAGAGAGAGAGAGAGACTCCATTGGGCTTGCTTGGAAGTTTATACTTATTTCTGGGTTAAAAACTCTGTTGGTGCCTCAACTTTCAATATGTTCACTTTAGTCACTAACATTTTTCGTGACCTAAATGATCATCGATCAAATTTATGATTAAAAAAATAAAAAATAAAAATCAGTTAAAACATTAATGAGGTACCATGAGTCGAAATAATGAGTTTAATTTATAATTGTTTTAGCCAAACTAAAATGACAACCGGCAAAAAATTCAACAAAATTAAGGCTGACCCGAATTAAATTAAAAGTTTTAAAAATATTTAAACGAGTGTTTAGAAATTAAGACTTCACGTGGGTAAAAGTATAAATATTTGATAGCTTATTTATATTGTCTCATCGAGAATTGTCAACAATATAACAACATGCCTAGACGCACCGTTGAATCCATATTTATTAACAGATATGTAATGAATGACTTGAGTCAAATAATTTTGTAACAATTTGCGATAAAAAGAAGTTTGATGACTAAAATAACATAATTCGAAAGTTCGGTGACCAATGAAGTTTTTAATTCATATATTTGGAGTGTGTTTGGTGCATGAGTAAAGATTGAGAACTTTAAGTACAATTAAAATATGTTGTAATAAATAATAATCATGATACTAATTAACCATTCAAAAATACTAATTTAATCTTTTAGTCCTTAAAATTTCCTTCATTTTCTACTTCAAATCTAAAAAAAAATACACAAAATTCCCCTTTCCTTTTTATACATACCATGATACCAATATCATAGAATCATGGTTGAGATTTTTGGTTCTTTTTTTACTTTTTACTTAACTCGAACATAATTGTGTGTTTTTCTTCATTTACTTCCCGTGGTTGATTTTTTATATTTTATTTACTTTATTTTTGTATTTACTTGCATGAGTGACTATGATTTCCATTTATTAAATAAATTTTTTTTTTCTAATTTGATTTTATCAAAGTTTGATTTTCAATTTTTTTCGATAAAAAGTTGTCAATTCTATTTTTCATTTTCTTCAGCATTTTCTTCTATTTTTCTTTACAGCTAACCAAAAATTGTTTATATTTTATAAAATAATATATATTTTATGGATGCAAAACATGGTAAATGGATGCAATATGGGTGCTAGTTTACACTTCTCTTCCAATTTTAATAAGAATTATGCTATTTGTAAAATGTTTTTGTACAACGTTATTGACAATGTTTGTTGCGGCAAAAAATTAATTGGTTGAAATGATGAATTATTTTTAAACCAACAATGTCGTCAAAATCATTGTACATGAAGAATTGTTCTTTTACTAATAATTCAACAATATATCATTCATATCATTGTTAAACCTACTCCAACACCAAAACAGCCGGATCCTTATTTTTATTCTTTTGCCAAAATTACCCTTCAAAAAAGCTTTATATTCCTTTCACTTACTTCTTCTCTTTCATTGGCAAAAAACTAAAAATGCCAAACAATGAGAATATAAAAGATTACTACAGCATAGATTCAGAGAAATGTGAAGTGTCCTCCAGGAAGACATTGAATTTTCCTCCAGCGAGGATTATAAATGCAAAGTTAGAGCCCGTTTGGTAGGGCTATTAATCAGATTAAAATTGAAAATATGACCGTTGTTGAGTCCCACTTGTCTAATAAAAGTCAACAATAACGGCTAGTTTTTCAATTTTAATCTCTCCCAAACACACTCTTAGTAGGAAAGCTCAATTAACATGCAGGTGCCTTAAAGCACCACGAGAAACAGCATGACGTCCCAGTAAGTACTATTAATTAGTCATAACAAAATTCGACAAAAATAAAACAAGTAAAATTATAATATCCGGAGTTAAAAGTATGCAATAGAAAAAGGGAAATACTCAACGAGCAAAATTGTATTAGCATGTCCATCTATTACGAAACAAGAGGAGCGCGAAGATAATTTTGCTTGGCAAATAAACAATGAAAAAATTTGCCCCTAACGTGCTGGCTGTTGGTTGTAATGGTTCTTCTCTTTCTTCTTAGCAGCAGCAAGTTTTGCATTCCTTGTCGCAGCCTCCACAGAAGCAGCTCTGGCAGCAGCATCCATTTCTTTACTGGATTTCTTCTTCTTTGCGGAAGCCATTCTCTTTAGCCGCTCTTTCATGTCAACAGCTGATGCATCATCTTCCACCTGTTCGGTTCCAGCACTTTCCTCTTGTCCATTAGGAACATGAGAGCTGCCTGGTTGCTCCTGCAGTTCCTTCACCTCTTTTGAAGCTTTATCCTTCTTTTTCTTCTTCTTTGTGCTTTTGGATTCTGCAGGGACGCTATCTTTCTTCTCTGCTTCTCCATTCAACTGTCCATCTTTCTTTTCTTTTGTAGCATCTGCAAGTTTGTAAAGAAGCGAGGTTTAGCCAGAAAGTTCATCATATTCTCAACACAATAGTCTCACCAATAACTGCAATTTTTACTAAAAAGGACCAATAGAGAGAATGGATTCATGAGAGTCCACACTGATGTCTCAACAAGATGTAAAATTACCCCAGAAAGCAATGAAATCAAACCACAAGGACCAGACATGAAGACAGCAACAAAAAATGATACTAACATGTACAAGAACCTTAGAGATGTCAGATAATAATAATAATCAAAAAGCAAATTTATGAAGAAGTAATCCTAAAATAAAGCTGTTCTCTAGCAAAAGAGAAATAAATGATTTTCGTGAAGACAAGGAGATACAAAATTACCATACGATTCATCTAGGGCTTTCTCGCTTGGGGTAACACCAAAATTAGCTAAAATTGCCTCCAGTTCGGCCATCTCTTTTTTCTTTCTCTCCTTCTTGGATAGCTGCCTTTCTGTCTCTTTAGGTGCTGGTGAAGCTACTGGAGGTTTTATTGGTACTAGCTCGGGCTTTTCCTGCACTTGCAATTCATGTTCGTGCTCCTCTTCCTCCTCCACATCATCAGCTTCATCAAGATCATCATCTTCACTTTCAATTTCCTGCAATTCCAACAGATAATCGTATTAAGTTACATAATTAATCTTAATCACATTCATCACTTTAAAATTCCATAAATGACCAGAAATCTAGCTAGGCACTTCATTGAAAACCACGGATCTCTGATTGGCAAATGATGTCATCTTCTGGGATTTCATCTTTCTTACCAGAGGAAAGGATTCTGGCAAGAGGATGAAGGGCATATCTACTAAGTATAAAAAAAGATAACACAATGCTTGGCTCTGTTGTTGTACACAAGAGTGAGGCAATCTCCGTAAAACATGTTAGAAGAGGGAGGGGTAAACCAACTAACATGGTTTGTTGTGGTTGCTAAACAACTAGTTGCTTTAGATCTTCTAGCAGCTTTAGCAATGAAATGAACATCGTGGCAAAAAAAGATTGACAAAGTTTGGTTAGGCATGACAGTGATGGCAGAGGAAAATATTGTTGCAAGTGAGAAAACTAGTTGAGAAGATCGAATGCTATGATTAAAGAAGTGGAAGTGAGGCACGAATTCAAATCATAAATAAAAAGAAAATAAAACTTGAGAAAGATAGATGATAGCAGCTGCAAATTCAGCGTCTCATCTATGATCTCTTTACTTAGCATCCTTAATAAACACAAATGAAGAAAACAGACACACGCACAGAGAGAGAAGAAAAGGCTTGGAGTCGAGAAATCTTGTGTGTGGAGTTAGTAAATGAGGATTCTGCAAGGAAGGTTACAAATGTTACAATAACAATGTATTTCTCAATGCATTCTTCTTCAGCAATATAAAATACTGAATATCTTATTAGCTTCAAAAGTCATTTCAAATGGTACATCAGCCATTTAAAGAAATGATTTGATGCTACTCACCAAAAATATTGAATTGCAAATAACATCTTTTTGAAGGGCATACGATGCAATTAAAGAAAAAGTCCAATTCTTTCAGCCAATAAAATTGCCTTCCTGTTTAGACACGTCAGCCAAAAAATAAACTAACTGCCTCCTTACACTTTTTAAGAAAGAGCTATTTCCAAAAACTGCATCAAACACCCCCAGAACACTAGATAAATATATAGGTCAGAATTTGGCTGCTAATCATGGACAGGGGATATAAAATCCAATGAAAAAAGGACAGATCTATCATTTCGGTAGCTTACGGCTTAATCAACTGGACAGCCTAGAAGTATCGGATGTATCATGATTGAAGGTATAAATTACTTGCCACAGTACAAAACAGTGAGAATCACCAATCCTCTATTTAATTTTTTTTTTCCCAATAAAATGATGTGATCTTGTCTCTTTATAAAACATGAAAGAGAGTATACAGGCGACCTTTTTCCCACGTCAAAAACGTTTCTTGATTTCTCTATACATCCACGATATTTTTACAAGTCATCGGGTGCACAACACCACCACCGGATGACCACGTATTAAAAATCTATGAAATCACAACATGATTAACCAATAAGCATTCCTATTGTGCATAATATATTATCTTTAGTATAAATAAACTGCATAAGTTTCATTGACTATGCAACAAAGGAAACATAAGTACAAAAGGGGAAACACAGCAATGCCAATCATAGCTCCTAGCATGAACAGACACATATACAATAAAGCAACATACGATGAAAAACCAAACATAACCGGATTTGTTTATAACAAGTATCCACCAGCTACAAAAACTGGACAAATCTCAATCAATAATTAAAAAACAAATAATATAAACGCCAGTCTATATATTTACCTCCGTGGGATCTGGTTGCGTAGTTTCTTCAGTTTGATTCAAACCCGAACCTCCCCATACAGACTGGGGTGGGGCAGTGGTGGCAAAGTAATCATCATCATCTTCATCGTCCACATCAGCCCATGACTTCACGGTCAAAGGAGCAGGAGACCAGTAAAAGGGTGGCTTCTCTTCAGGTTCTTTCAATTTCTCAGCCCCAGTTTTCAAAGCGCTCTTACTGTTCTTCCCCGAGCCCTTATCCTTATCTGACTTCTTCTTCTTCCTCGAATTGTCAAGTGCCGCAAAAACATTATTATTAGTCATCTTAAAAGATCCCTCGTCCCTCCGATTCCCACCTCCAACCATTTTCTTTCAACTGGGGCAAGGAAATTGACAATTTTTCAATTAAATAGTAAAATTTCTCTAACTTATCTATCCGAGTTGTATTCCCGGAATTCCAAATACTTAAAAATCCAAAAGAGCAAACAAGAGAAAGGAAAAATCGACACACGGAAGACCAAAAAAAATCCCACTAAATCGATTCAGAACCCAATTTCTATGTAACTTATGCGGAACGAATGCCAAATATCAATAACACCCAGTTATTCAAAAAAAATATTTTTTACGATTGATCGACGAATTATGAATCGATAAACACAGCTAGAATTACGAGAAAACTAGGGTTTCTTCAGAGAGAGGATTTTCAGAGGCCAGGCAATAATGTGAAAAAAAAAAGAAGAAGAAGAAGCTGTTTGAGTGTATATATGTATGTATGTGGGTATATTGTCAGAATGAGAGCTGACGATAGAGTTGGAATACTCTAATGAAAGACGTCTACGATAAACATAACGTTCATATTGTGGTCTGTCCAGTAGTGGAGTGGTTTTGTACCTTAAAATTTTGTTCGTGTTTATACAAATTCAGCTCGTGGGTGTACGTGAACCGGACTGAATTGGTAATTTGGCCCCCATTTTATGTCCACTAAAAAGAGTATTTTAAGAAAGATAAATTTTAGGGTGGTGATTTTTTGAATAATGTGGATTTAAAAATTAAAAAAAAAATGTTTTCTTGTTAAATATTTTATTTTAAAAATACATGATTGAAAATTAATTTTATAAAAAAAATGGAGAACGATAGACATCCAGGGACTTAATTATAAATTGAGTTTTAGACTATTTGATGCAGATTTTTTAGAATAGATTTTGGAAAGTGTTTTTTTTCCTTTTTTTTCTTTTTTTACGTGTTGTTTAAAGTTATTACAAAATTACAATTGGTTGTTCGTTGTTCAAAAAATCTTGTTTGGATAATTCATACCTTCCATACACTGTTTTGATATAAGATTTCGATTCTTTCGTGTTTCCGCAGTAACATATCGTTTCATGGAGTTGAGGTCCAAAATATAGAAGAAAGAAGCATTTCAACGACTCTACCATCCAATCAACTCGGTTTTACCTATTCTTCTTTCTCATTTATGACCACATATTTTTTCGGTTAAGGAATGGAAAATCTTTCTCGTGTTACATGAATTTAATTTTCATTTCATTAAGGAAAAGTCAAGTCCTCTTCGATACAAATTCTTTAAAACTTATTTTTTCATAAGAGTATAGGACCACAAATTTTTAATAACACGTTTCTCCTACTTTTATTAAAATCTAACCCAACATGGACTATATTTTGTATCTAATTTCAACTTACCTCGTGAGCCTATAGAAAGCTTATATTTATGATGACCAGACTGTACTTGATTTGATCTCGTTTCATCGGTTCAGTCCTAAATATTGTATTTTGTAAAATTACATTTGTACCATTGTTTTTAGAAAAATTAGTCTTCATTATGCTAACATTACAATCAATTTGTAAATATTCGAACTTCATTTTCAGCAAAACATTTTAATGAATCCACAAATACTATCAATTTATCGACTAATAAGTTTTATCTATTGATAAATTAAATATATTTTAAATTCTTTCCGTATGGATGCTCAGTGTTGGGCTATCTAACAATATAAAATAACGTGGTTGCGAATCTCCAACTTTTAAAATAAGATATTTTTTTATCATCAACGTATTTAAATATGTAAATAGTCTTCACGTGATTGAAATCATTGATGTGGATTTTAACATCTCACACGACATAAAATTATGAGGCAAAACCATCAAACCACTTAACATTTCTCTTAAATTCAACCGAAAGTCGTAGTGATTCGTGTTGGTTCACATGTTGTTCGTAGAAGCATTTAAAGGCAATAAAATAATCAAAATCATAGTTGTTGTTTGTAAAAGCAATAAATGTTGTTCGTGTTGGTTCGCATGTTTAAAATGAATAGTCGTAGTGAACATGTATTGTGCGTTATTTTAGGTTTTTTATGTCTTGTGAAAGAGTAATGTTATTTATCATTATGATGGTAAAATATCAATCATGTGTCAATCCAATATTCTCCACATTACATATTCTCTTTTTTCCCTTTCATCTCATAAAAATTGAACCGTCGAGTCTCATCATTCTACATAGACTGTCACATAACTGATATTCTATCATTACAATGATAAATATCATTATTCCTTGTAAAAATGTTGTATTGAGATGTTATCATACTAAATTGCTGTCATATATAAATCATTTTCTACATTTACATAAATTTCACGTAACGAATCAATTAAAAATAAAAATCATTTAGTAGATCTTAAACTTCAAATCCCTCCATGTCTCTAGCTTAAGCGCTATGTGATATTGATAAACATTGGTAAATTCCAGAAAGAAGTGTGATGAAAAAGTGAAAAAAGTAGTGAATCCAAATGAAATGTTTTGATAGGGACGAATTGTGAATAGTAATATGTTTTGGATCTAATAAAACGTGTCAAGGTGAAGCATAAAGCGTTACTTAAAAACCACGTCCCACTATGCTCAACCCACGTACACAATAACAACTTTTGGGATATTTAGACTCAGATTATCTGCTCATAGTAATAAATTAAAATGTCGATTATGTACAACTCTAACGGTCATTGAACTAACAACGATGTCAACAATTATAAATTTATTAAATCCTTGTTTGATACTTATTATTTTCAAAATATATTATTCTCTCTATTTTATTATCAATTTTAGATTATTCAATAAAATAATATTACATGTAAATTCAAAAAAAATTCTTTATTTTTTAACCACACATTATATATCAAAATATTATTTCAAAATGTATTTTGGAAAAAAAAAAAAATGGGGTTCAANCAAAATGGGACCCAGTGTAACAGCAAAATTTGACTTTTAAAAATGAAGTACCTAAAATGGGTTGCTATCATGCAAACATGAATTAAAGAGCTTGGGTAAAATGGTCATTCTGCCATAAATTTGTCCAAAATTGCAGCCGATATGTCAGATATTATGCAAAAAGTATGATTTTTGTGAAAAGTAACGATTCAAACTTTAATTATCAACGGTCCAAATTGTGATTTTAAGTGCGTCCAGACAGGCCCTAAGTTCCAACATGGGATAAGGGCTGGCCAATTATTTTTTATATGTGAAAAAAAAAGGTGGAATTTTTTCTTTTATGTAGCAGTCTCGTGCAAATAAATAAGTAAAGAAATAAAATATCCTTCCCTAACTTTGCCTCTAATTAACATCTCTTTAATGTGCATACAATGCATCTAATAGGAAAATCGCTCAACACGAAAATCGATTGATTTAAAGGTGGCAATAATAATATGCAATTAAATCAATTTATTCAATTAATTTCCTTTATCGGTGCGTCACCTTTTCAAAAGATTTTTTTATTGGATAAAAATGTAGTTCTTCAAATGACACTCTTTTTTAAAGTTTTAATTCAAACAATTTTCCCTTTTCAATACTTTGGAATGTCAATATGTCATCCTTTAATGTACGGACAATACCTCCCGTCACAAATCACTTATCTCAAAGCTTATTCATAATTTCTCTCTCTCTCTCTCTCTCACCCTATTAAAATTCAATTATTTCAATAATACCTTACTTTTATCCCAATTTAGATGACGTTAAATGATATACTAAATAAAAGATAGAATTAATTAAGTCATTTAATTTCACTTATAATTTAATGTCGCATTGACTCCATCTAGACTGTGGTGCAACTCTAGTGGAACTAAATATCACAACTCTTTCGTTTTTTAATATGTAATAAATATTACAAAATTCTCATCATGTATGAATTTATTGTTATTAATTCTCAATTAATTAATATTCATTAATCTAGACTCAATGAATCTTGATTTATTATAGATTAATTTATTTCTATTCACGTATCTAAAAATTTTAATGGGTGTTTAAATTCATATATTATTAATTAATTCTTATGTACCAAAATGTTGCTCATTCAGTCATTTGTAGTATTTCATCATCACAAAAATTTGAATTATAAAAGTTGAATTTTGAAAGTACAATTTTCTTTTCTTAAATTTGTATCTAAAATTTTATTTTCTTTAGTTCGTCTAAGATTTATTAAATCCTCTCAAGAAATTGATATAAAAATATTGCTTTCATAATACTTATAAAGTATTTTAAAATAACGTGCAATTCACAACTAGTGCACTTAAACAGGACAATAAGAAAAATACTAGTAAGCCATCCCAAAGTTAGTCTACTTAAATATGACAATAATAAAATACTTGCAAACAAAGCTATTTACTTATGCAAAGACATGAGAGGCTCCATATCGAGCGATTATCTTTCAAAAAACTTAATGGAGATTCTAAATCAATTCTATTTTAAGTATGTCGTTATTTTCTTCTTTTAAAAGAACAAATCCCATTGTAGTAAAAAAAAAAATTCATAATTCTTTTGGATCCTCGTTATTTATCCATTCAACTAATGGCGTCACTCTCTTACCTTAATAAAATCGATAGACTCAAAATTGATTGATATAAACGTGACGTAATGAAATACTAATAAGTCGTTTGTTCATTCAATCCCTTTAACGTGACATAATGCCTTGTTCAGGGAAATTGTATTTTGAAATAATGATTTTTTTGAGAATTTGTGGCTAAAAAATAATAATAAATTTTAAATTTACGTGAAATATTATTTTACTAAAAAAAAATGAAAAAATGCCTTAAAATTTGAATGATCCAAAACAAGGTCTATAACACGCCCTACTTTGTAAAGCGTCACCAATTTAAATGGCACTCTTGTAAATTTCTTAAAGCCTAGGGCCAATTTACACGCTTTTCCGGAAACACAGATATGAATTTTTAATTATCGAACATTTCAGCAACCAAAATGCTGATATCTTACCATCCAGTTTCACTCATAAAATCATAGCCGTTGGGTTTAACCAAAACTGTTCTCGTTTTATTTCATACTGCCAGCACTTCAACTACCCAACCCCAATCCTCACCGTCAAATTCCCTTTCACGGTCTAGATTTCTCAACGTGGCGTCACCATATTTTTTAGAAATTATCGCCATAAAATTCTTTACTATAGCTCAGAAAATATAAACCCTAGTAGCATCCTATCTGAAAAAATGAAATGATGAAAATTGTGATGGAAAATTCATTTGAAATTTTGAGTAAATCATATTCTGGTTAGGGTTTCAAACAGAGGCTATTTGAATTCTCGAAAATCAAACCTTTTTCATGCATGATCACCACTTTTTCGTTAATTCAGAGGAGGGCCTGGAGAGGTAATATATACATATGTAATGTTCATGTACAGATACTGATTTTTGTACGTTGTGTTGTTAGTTTGTGTGATTTAATCGATTTTTATTTGTGGAAATGTGTTTGTTTTCAATGTTTTGAAGTTTTTATGTTTTATTATTGAAATTGCAAGTTTTTTTTGGATGTTAATTGATTTCTTTTATGTGCTGTTTTGGTTACAGATTTTGGTGGGAATTGAAATTTGAGGTTAGTATTCTGGGGAGATTTGATTGAGTGTGTGTGATGGAAAAGATTGTAGAAAAGTCTGGTTCAGTAAAATTTCCTGAGAAAAAAAGATCTTTGGATCTTCAGAGCCTGTACAATTCTAGGAACTCTGAAGAGGAACAAAATGGAGCAAAGACTTCCAAAGTGTGTTACCTTCAAGATGGAAAGAAGAAAAAGAACAGGAAGAATAGAAAAAGCTCATCTCTGAGTAGTTTTGAGTCTGAGGCTAAGAAGATCAGGAAAAATTGTGGTAATAGGGTGATGGTGGGATCAGGATCAAGTGGAAAAACGACAACTGACAATGAGTTTGAGGCTAAAAAGAGTACGGAACATTGCGGTGATAGCTTGACAGTGGGGTCAGGATCATGTGGAAAATTAACAGGTGGCAGTACGGAGTTTGACGGCTTGTCTCTTACTCCGCGTGAAAATGAGAATGTTTTTAGTTTCCCGAAGCATCCGCGGAGTTCAGTGGGGCCGAAGTTTAAAAGTGATCTGTTTTCCAAGCTATCAGAAGTTTCTAATTCTGTTGATTTGGGATCGGGATCAATTGGAAGATTGACTACTGACAGTAAGTCTGAGGCGGAAAAGAGTACGGAAGATTACGGTATTAGTGTGAAAGTGGGGTCGGGATCAAGTGGAAAATTGACAAGTGGCAGTAAGAAGTTTGACGGATTGTCTAGTACTTCACGTGAAAATGAATTTAGATTCCCAAAGCATCCAAGGAGTTCGACGGGGCCGAAGAAGTTTAGAAGTGACCGGGTTTTCAAGCTGTCAGGACTTTCCGATTTTGTTGGTCCGGTTCTAAAAATTAAAGATAAAGTTGAGAAAGCCAAGGATGATGGCAATCTGGATGACCAATTAGTTAATTTAATTAAAAGTTCCGCATATGAGGTTGATAGTTCAAAAGGAAAGCAGAAAACAGCCTTTGATAAAGTTAAGAGAAGTAGGAACGGTGGTGCGAGTTCAGCTCAGCATGCTAATCAAGAAAATGATCTATTCATTGTAAATAATGTTGATACATCTTCAAAAAAGCAACAGACCAAAAATAGGAAGAGGAAGAATTTGGCAGCTTGTGGTGGTGGTGGTGGATCTAATACAAAAAGGGCTGAACCTTCAGCTGGTAATTCAGTCTCAGGCAGCATCTTTATTGATTTCAAAGAGGATAATGATTATGATGAAGAGAGCCTTGAACAGAATGCTGCGATGATGCTCTCATCGCGATTTGATCCAAGTTGCACTGGGTGCCCTTCCAATAAGAAATCTACTGTGTCACAGTCCACTAATGGGTTCTCTTCTGTGGACTACTCTGCCAGGGATTTATTTAATCGAGAATCTAACTCATCTACTCACTTGGAGTCTGCGTCAGCTAATCCTGAGAGCAGAGTGCTTGGACAAAAGAAAGACCACAAAGGGAAGAGCAATTTGAGGAAACGCCGCCATTTTTATGAAATTCTTCCCAAGGGATTGGATGCCTACTGGGTTTTGAAACGTAAGATTAAAGTTCTCAGGCCTTTGGATGAGGATTGGCATCCTGGCGTTGTGAATAACTATAACCCAGTACGAAGACTTCATTTTGTGAAGTATGATGATGGATTTGAGGAATGGATTGATCTTCAAAAAGAGAAATTTAAACTCTTGCTTCTCCGTAGCGAGGTTCCTGGCAAGGGAAAGCCTAAAAAATCATCTACTGGTGACAAATCTGCACATAAAAGACAAGCCGGCCTTCTTATTGATGATGATAGCTCTGTAGACATCATGGGGGACACGGAGCCCATTATATCATATTTGGCTCGTTCTGCTCGTGCCAAATCTTTGCCTAATCCTTTGAAAAAACAGAAAACTATGCGAGTGCTTCTCCCCATGGTCTCCCCATCTTCGTCTGATAAAACTGATAATGCAAATAAAAATGCTGTTTTCTCAGAAAGAGGTAGAAGTAAGCTGGATTATGATTCTGGAGTACCAGATAGTTCAATTGTTGGTGGAAGTCTTGATGATTCTCTAGTGGCAGCTCCTAGTAGCTCCCAAATAAGAGTGTATGTCAGGAGGCGTTCCTACAAGCAAGATGAGAGATTCATATTGCGGCGGATGCATGATGAAGGTTTAGTTGTTGGTGGAAGGCTTGATGATTCTCTAGTGGCATCTCCTAGTAGCTCCCAAACTAGAGTGTATGTCAGGAGGCGTTCCAACAAGCAAGGTGAGAGATTCTTATTGCGGCCAATTCACGATGAAGGTAAGCAAAGACTGAGTGATGCAATGTTAGGAACAAAACGATGGATATGCTTATCTGCAATGCCTTCCTTTGAGTATTCAATTGGAACATGGGATCTTCGATTGTCTCACTCTGTATTGATTCTAAAACATGGAGTAATGGTGACTACGTCACCTGCTGTAATTTTGGAGATGCTCTTTGTTGATAATGTTTTCGGGTTGAGGTTTTTCTTGTTCCAAGGCTGCCTGAAGCAGGCTGTAGTCTTTGTCTCCCTCATCCTGACAGTGTTCAATCAAGCTAATGAACGTTGGAATGATGATGCAGAATTACCTGTAACCTCTGTAAGTGTCAGAGTTTCTGGTGTTCAAGATATAAAAAAGCGGCAAGTGATTGAATTTAACTGTTTCTCTAAACTGAAAAATTCTGAGTGGCTCTACCTAGACTCTAAGCTGCTGCGGCGTTGTCTGCTCATTAAGCAACTGCCTGTCTATGAATGCACATATAGTAATATTAAGGCACTTGAATGTGGAAGCTTCCAGCTAAGCAAACCTTGTGTTGGTTTGGAATTGTCCTCGGTTGAGGTAACTTTTTTTTTTTTAATTTGTTTCTTATATAACTTGAAGTGCTTCATATTGTTAATCAAATTATGCTTTACTGGTGGTCTGCTGTTTTTATTAGTCTTTAATGAATGCTGTTCAACTAGTGTCACATTTATTTTATTGTTCTTTACCTTGTGTTCTTGCTCCTTGTCATCCTAGGTCACAGTTGTCAGGTTAACGAAATAACATTTCAGCAAGAGAACCCCTTCACTTTTCTGTTTTTTTCTTGGCCTAAGTGTGGTGGTTTTGATGGTGATGCTTAGGGTACTCGTGTGTTATACTTGTTCATATCTAGACGTACTATATAGTTAACTTTGTCTCTAAGTTCTGTCTCTCATTGGCTTTCTTTTACTTTTTTTTTTCCCTGTCATGGGTCAGGGTTTGAAGAAGGATTATGTCAGTGGCGTTGTGTCTATGGGTGTTTCCAGAGAACCCTGCAAGAGGATGGGACAATCTATTTTCTGGCAGGCTGTAAAACATGGAAGGCTTCCTCCATTTGCTCTTCCGTTTGGTACTGCACCAACTTTCTTTCTTAGTCTCCATCTTAAGATGCTCATAGAGCACAACATTGCCTGCACTAACCTTGGGATTATGACATTTTGTGCTCATTAGGAAACCCAGAAGATGGCACTCAACAAATAGTGGAGGATCGTATGCAAGTTGTATCCCGCTCAGTTAGTATTCAAGATATACATGCACAACGCAACTTCGGAACAGTGGTGACAGTAGCTCCTTCATATGGATTATTGTCTAGTGACACAGCTATTGTCTCAGCTGGCAATGTTGCTTATAAATTTGTGTCATTGCAGGATCTTCAGAATGGTAAGACAACTAGCAGTCAAGTTACTGTATGTAAATCCAATTCCATCACCTGTGCAAGCTCCAATCCAAGTTGTGATTCTAGTTTTGGTGTCATGAGTGTTGAAATTGCATCTTTTGATCAAGTTGGCATGCCTTATGATGGGAGAAGACATAATTCCGGAGAGTGCTCTGACCTTGGTTGGAGTATGAGTGATGGCTTTGTTCACAGCCCCAACCTTTCTCTCCCTAGAAGTTCTTGGCATCATGGTAGATGCAGCTCAAGTTCTTCTCCTTTTGGAAATCTCTTGCCTTTACGTTCCTATGGGAAGACTAAATCTATGCGCAATGACTTGAGCTGTGGACTGAAGAAGCCACTAAATCAGGTTCAAAATGTACTGCCTTTTGCAGGTTATGATGCAAAACGTAGAACCAATAACCTGAGAACTCTACCTAGCAGACGTATCAGGAAAGCTAGTGAGAAGAGTGTATCTGACTGTCGTCCCTGGAGTTCCCAAAGGAATTTGGAGTTGCAAGCATGTGCTGCAAACCTGATAGTCATCGTTGGGGACAAAAGATGGAGAGAACGTGGGGCATATATTGTCTTAGAACTTGCAGATAGTAATGAATGGAGACTGGCTGTTAAACTTTCTGGCGTTACGAGGTATTCATATAAAGTTCAACATAATTGGAAACCCAGGTCAAGTCACTACTACACACATGCTATGATGTGGAAAGGGGGAAAGGACTGGCTACTGGAGTTTTCGGATAAAAGCCAGTGGATGCTTTTCAAAGAGTTGCACGAAGAGTGCCACAATAGGAATATTCGTGCTGCTTCTGTTAAGAACATTCCTGTCCCTGGAGTCTGGCTGATTGAGGAAATCGACGATTATGCAACTGAAGTCCCATTTGTTCAGAATTCTTCAAGGTACTTCCACCAGGTTCAAACTGACTTGGAAATGGCAATGGATCCCTCGCATATCTTATACGATATAGATAGCGAAGATGAACACTGGTTGATGTCCAAAAAATCATCTTCTTGCCCAGATGAGAATAGGTTCGAAGAGATATCTGATGAATCATTTGAGAAGATGATGGATATGCTAGAGAAATTTTCATATGTTGAACATCGTTCACACTTCACGCTTGATGAAATCAAGGACCTAATGGTTGGCATAGGGTCCGTGGAAGTAGCTAAAGTCATTTATGAGCACTGGCGACAAAAGAGGGAGAAAAAAGGCATGCCTTTAGTGCGACAACTCCAGGTACTATGCATTTAGATCCTTCGGGGATGAGTTTGCTTGAACTGCAAATGTTTGGGGTCTAAACGTTCAATTTAACCCTTATAGCAGATACTTATGATCAGTATTTGGATGTTCTACAAGATTCTAGAACATACATGGTTTCCTTCATCCTGGGGAGTCGATCATTACTTTTCTAGATGCTTATAATAGGCTTCCATGCCCAAGGGAAAGTAGAAATATGGCGTATCTATATGGTCATTATATACACTCGTAGAAAAAGAAGAAAAGCGAACATACTATTGAAAACTTTCTAGTATTATTCAGCATGACGATGCACATTCTTTATTTGTATCTATGTAATTTCAAATATTGTGTTGGGTACATTTTGATGACTGAGCATCTATTTGGTAAATCTGATTCGAGCCAAGTAGTTTACTTTCTATTGAGGCTCGTTTCATGAACTTTATTATCTCAACCGTCTCAAACATTCAACTTCTCCTAGTAACTCGTCCATTCCAGGAATATTGGACATACTTTTATTCTAAGACCCACAGAGTCATTTTTGAGGAGTCAAGCTGTATAAATACAACTAATGGATTCAGTTGATGAATGTCACCAAAAGTCTAAGAGGTGGTTAATAGGATATGAGCCTAAAATAATTAAATAATGTTTTCAGAAGCCTGGCTCAAGATTGGAAGAGGCTGCCAGACATGTTGGGCTGCTATTGGATGCGTGAGGACGTAGACTTACAATTTTCGATGTTGGAATGAATATCTTAAAACAAGTGGCATTCCTCCATGTGTTAGTATTTTGTGCTAGAGTTATATTTCTAGACTTTCTTTCTTTATGATCCTTCTGTTTTAATTAATTATTATTTTCTGTCCCTCATTTCGTGCATAAGTTGCTGCCCTCTCAGTCATCTACCCTGCATCAGTATTACACATAAGTGTATTCAATTCTTATCGTCGTCCATTTAGAGATGATTGCTTGTTCTCTTTTCTATGCAATGTTCATTGTTGCTGACTAAAATTTCTCAATATGTATTATTTATCAGCCCCCTCTTTGGGAGAGGTATCAGAAGGAGCTGAAAGAGTGGGAACTTGCTGTTGCCAGAGGCAGCAATGCCGTATTGGTTGGTAACCCAGAGAAGGCATCCCCTCCAGAGAAACCACCAATGTTTGCTTTCTGTCTAAAGCCAAGAGGTCTAGACATTCCCAAAAAGCGTTCAAAACAACGGTCGAAGAGGAAATTTTCGGTTTCTGGACACAATCATATTATCTCCTCAGGTAATCTGGAAGGTCTTCCTGCTATTGGTGAAATTTTATTCTTTTCTACGTAAAATCTCAATTATCTGAATGACACCTTTTCACCTTACCTCCTGAACCTGTTCTTTTATAAGTTAATTTCTTTGTTTCTCGTAACTTCTATTAGTTGATTGTTACCTTATTAACTGTTGGTAGGGAGAAAATCAAATAGTGTGGCTCTTGGGGATAACAAGGTTGAGTTCCCGCACAATGTTGCTGAGTCTATTAATGCTTTGTCATCAACCCAGACTACAAAAAGGTTACTGCCTCGACGAGAGGCTGGTAGACTTGGACGTTTCTCGTTGAGCAACGACATGTTTGAGTGGGATTTTCGTCCTAAAACTTACAAAACAAAGACGAAGAAGATCCAGTCATTTTCATCCTTTAATAAGCAAATGATAGCTTCACACAGCCAAAGATCAGCAGGGAACAGAAATGGTTTACCTGAGGGGCCAAATCAACATCAATATTTTGAAGGATCCCACAATCTTGGGGTGGAGCCACTGGATGCATCTAGTGTGGCACAGCATTTACATGATATGGCTGAGCTCAAGAGAGAGAAGGCTAACAGATTGTTCTATCAAGCCGATTTATTTATGCACAAAGCTGCAGTTGCTCTCTTGAAAGCAGATGTAGTCAAAGCTGCTGATGAAAACTCAAAGGGCAATGGTTAAATTGATCAAGGGCTTCGATTTGTTGTTGTTGTTCAACCCCTATCCTTGTCAATAAATTATCCCTAGCGAGATCCTACTATGATGGTTCGAGCAATTATTGGAGTGCAACAACCCATTTTGCTTAGTCATCATTTGACATTTTCATTTTCATACCAGTGTTGGTACATACTTCCTAGCCTCTTTGTGCACTTGGTTTTCAAGATTTGGGGTTTACATACTTTGAGAGTTAAATGAGACTTTCTGTTTTGTTTGTGCCTGCAACGGGTGTGTGGAATTTTTGGTGTCATATCTTTGCATAGATGGTTTTACCTTCCCTTTCTTTCTGAACTTTTGAGTTTTTTGTCCCGATCATTAAGTTGACCTCTTAACCTTTCTTTCTGAACCTGTGAGTTTTCAACCCAATCCTTAAAAACCTTTTAACATTAATTTTAGAGTTGATATTGAAGGAGTAACTCACCCCCAAATAATATAGTTCACCTCATGGAATCAAACAAGGAAATTGGGATTGTTGCATTGAGCATAGCATTATATATACAGGAAAGTAGAATTGTTTGGTCGAGTACTCATCATGAGTAGTGGTAGTTTACATCATATGCTTTTCATTAACTTGTGAAGGTTTGATCGATTGTTTCTATACATGTACTGGCATTGAGTTGCCTTTAGGTGTGTATAGTGCTGGACCGGGATAACGAACAACAGTTTTTAATGAAGATTTTGATTGTTTCAATGTGTGTATTGTTATTAAGCATATAGGCTTTTCAGGTATGTTTGGTATACAATATTGAACTGCTGTAAAACAACATTTTTAACTAAAGTTAATTCAGCATATATGCTTTTTAGGAATGTTTGATAAACAGTATTGAGCTGTATTGTAAGCTTTGTGATTTTTTTTTTCTTTTCAAGTGTATTAATTTCAGATTTCTTAAATTAAGCTGGTATTTGTTTTCAGAATTATGAGGAATGTGCTGCAAATAGGTTAGCTGGAGATATATTTAGTGGCATTGTGTATTGGTTTCAGTTTGTCTAGCTCTTGCTAGAGTTGTAGAATCTTTGGCTAGAGTTAATTGTATGATAATTTTGCAGCTTCTAACTTGGGCTAAAAATTTTAGTGGTAACTTTTGTTTTGATTTTACGTGTGGGTTAATGATTTCAATTTGTTATAACTGGTTATTTCATTACTTGTTTGATAAAACTTTTGTGCTAAATGCTCGTCAAACTTTTTAAGTACACATTTTATTAGATCCATAATATTTATTCACTTTTACACGACACATTTTATGGGACTCATCAACTTTTAATATATACTCATGTTTTAATCGAGTCACATAAAATGTTAACGTCATATAATTAAGTTTGATCTATGTTTCCATTCGTAACCTTGTGCATTTTCATAATTACTTCATTTATCCATGTAATAATTGTCTTATGTCTTAAATAGTCTTATTTGAAGTGAAATGGTAGCCTGTTTAGAATTGAATTTTGTTCTTGATCGAGATGGTAACAGTTTTTATCTTACTTTTTACTGATAGAGTTGATCTTGATTTGAATGGATTTTTTAAAAGTGAATTTACATTTTATTTTGTTAGATTTATCATGTGAAAGCTACTTTTAAAATAAGCATATTTCTTAAAGAAATAAGAACTAAAGTAAGTTATCCAAATACGTTTGAAAATAAAAAAATATTACAACTTTATTCTTTTTTAAGCTTATTCAAACATGTCTATAGTATGAAAAGGAAGGATTAAGATCATGACACTCGGGCATGGCTTATGTCCTCAAAATTCAAGATAATATTAAGTTCGGGCCTAGCTTCAAATCAATCTCATATCACATTTATATGGGGAGCGTTAAATTACATAAAACTTTCACTATTAATTATTATTGAGTCAAAACTTTAAGATGGTGTTTGATGTGGATTAAAATCAGATTTTTAGTGTATTGTGATAGAAGTTTTTGAAATGTTTGGTTGAAAAGATGTGGAACCCATGAAAGATGTGGTTGATATTAATTGTCTGACTTTGACTTAGATTGGCTCAAACATGCCCTAAATATTTTATGCTATTTGAAAACGACAAAATGTTTTTTTTAGATAGACTTGACTAGAATAACGAGCTCAGTGAATAAAATAAATCAAATACTACATAGAGACTGCATAAAGAAGAATGTATGAAACCTAACTACACTAGAAGAAATCAAAATTACCTCCTGGCTCCTGGGAGGCATATCCTGCGATTTATGTTGATCTTGATTTGAATGGATTTTTTAAAAGTGAATTTACATTTTATTTTGTTAGATTTATCATGTAAAAGTTACTTTTAAAATAAGCATATTTCTTAAAGAAATAAGAACTAAAGTAAGTTATCCAAATACGTTTGAAAATTAAAAAAAAAATATTACAACTTTATTCTTTTTTAAGCTTATTCAAACATGTCTATAGTATGAAAAGGAAGGATTAAGATCATGACACTCGGGCATGGCTTGTGTCCTCAAAATTCAAGATAATATTAAGTTCGGGCCTAGCTTCAAATCAATCTCATATCACATTTATATGGGGAGCGTTAAATTACATAAAACTTTCACTATTAATTATTATCGAGTTAAAACTTTAAGATGGTGTTTGATGTGGATTAAAATCAGATTTTTAGTGGATTGTGATAGAAGTTTTTGAAATGTTTGGTTGAAAAAATGTGGGACCCATGAAAGATGTGGTTGATATTAATTGTCTGACTTTGACTTAGATTGACTCAAACATGCCCTAAATATTTTATGCTATTTGAAAACGACAAAATGTTTTTTTTTTAGATAGACTTGACTAGAATAACGAGCTCAGTGAATAAAATAAATCAAATACTACATAGAGACTGCATAAAGAAGAATGTATGAAACCTAACTACACTAGAAGAAATCAAAATTAGAACAATATGTAAGATCTTTAATAGCTGGTGGTTGTAACGTACATTTTAGCAATCTATTTATTGCAAGCATTTACCACTGGCATTTAGTAAACTACCCATGGCTAAAACTATAATACATTTGACACATGTACAATCAACCAAGAAACCCTAACCATAACATAAATGCATTTTATTAATCAGCAACAAATTAGTTGGTGCATTTTGATCTATACATATCCCTAGAGTGCAAATCTTCAATTTCGAGTAACAGAAACTTGTGTAGAGAGAAAAAAGATGATGATTATGGAGTGTAGTCGAGGTGGAATTTATGGTCCGATGGTGGTTATCTTGACCTTGACGTTGGCGAGTGTTGTTGTTTCCCCTAATCTGTATGGCTGCTGGGGAGGGTGCTTCAATCAGTGCTTCATCGGAAGTCTAAAGGCTCCATCGGAGAAGTTTACATGTCATTTGCAGTGTTTGTGCAGTTGCGTTCCCAAGTCTGGTACTGATATCCAATACTATTGTCAAATTGGTTGCGCGTTGAAACGTTGTATTCTCGTTCTTTATGGTAATAAGATGTCTCTAACTGTGTCTCATTTCTCTTTTCATGCACACGCATTGTTATTTAGTATGATTTTGGTAAATGCTGCAATTTCATAATCAATCTACGTTAGTAAACCTTCCCTCTTAGGAAGAACGCGAGAAAGAAACTTAGTTCGCCCTTGGTCATTTCTCGGTGGGAAAATTGCATATGTCAATACATAACTTGTGTTCGAATAGCACGTTAGCTTGTAATCTTTAAAAATCATCAAGTTATTCTTTTATTTTTCACCATACATGCACAAGAGTTCCAATAAGGAAAACCATCTAAATTGAAAATTCGAGAATTATCTTTGCTTTGTCTAGCTTCATGAACAGAAAAAAATTCGAGTTACGCTACTTGTAGCCAACGAAGTTATGATTCTCGAATAAAAGAAATCGATACATTTTCCATGCAAGTTGACACACTATTTTTCTTTGGTATACTACAGTTAATTTGATTTTTTTTTTTTTTACATGGCAGATGGTGCACTATTGGAGAAATGCTTCGGGAAGTGTACCAAC
>CAIGRF010390556.1:33295-56623 GCA_903798235.1 Fraxinus ornus | reverse complement strand
AAAAAAAAAAAAAAAAAAGGTAATTCAGTAATAATTTCGAAAATCGGTACAAAATGTTTTACCCATTTTATATTGTAGTGATGAAATATAGGAAAAAAAAAAATTTACATACATCTTATTACAATATAGTTATCAATTAGAACATTGCAACAAATTTACAATTATAATCTAATCCGATTAAAAAATGAAAGAGATAAAAAGTGTACACACTTATTTTGAATTTACACATCTTATTTTATTTTTCTCTCATTTCGGGACAATTTTAGGCTAATAAAATAATATGTATTATGTATAAAAAAAAATTGCACAGAGACATGACATTTTTAAAAAAAAAAAAAACATTTTGAGTCAAAACTAACCCAACCCCACAGTTTCCATACAATTCATTCCCATTCAAATTCACAGAATTTTCAATAACTTCTTGAAAATTCATCATTAATTTCATTATTTATTCATAGGAATTCACAAATCACAATACTAAATATATAAATCACAAATCAATTTGTAAAAATATACTAAAAATTCAAAAGTCTGAAATTACGAATTCAAATTTACCTGGGCACTGCATTACAAAGCTTACACACACACACACACACACACACACACACAGAGAGTAAAAAAAACATTCATCCTTGGCAATAGTGTTGCGTCATCTCCACCAGTGGTTGAGATTTATGATGCCTTATTCTTCTTCCACTTCTAGCGTCTCTATTGCTGCTATTTTTCCTGCGATTTCTCGGTGGTTGTATTGCCACGGTTTCGGGAACTCAAATCTTCAAGATGGCTAGAGGAGAAGAAAAGGGGAAGCGCAAAGATTTCGGGGGCCTGCTTTTGAGATGGAAAATTGAGGATTTGGGGAATGAAATGAAAACAGGCAAATGAAAAGAAATGGAAAAATTTGAAACGACGTTGTAATGGTTGACGATAGAAAATTGTGACACGTGTCCAAAAAAAGTGGCTATTTTATATTGTTTAGGATAAAAGAAGGAAATGATAGAATGAGAATATTCAAAAGAGCATGATAATAAAGGTTGAAGAGAGAGAAAACTATTGATTTTTTTAATAATGCTAAGTGCATATTTCATGGGTTGCATTTTGATGTACATTGTGTGTGAATTCAAAACGTGTTGGAGGAAAAATGTGTTTTTTTATATAAAAAAATCGGGTCAACGGGTCAGTGGTTCAACCGGTGGGTCATTGCTTGATTTTAATTTTACTTAAATTGTATTTTTGAAATAAAAGGAAATCATTTTCCAAAATATAATATATATGTTTTGCTCACATTAATGGACAAAGAACCATTGGCTGTTATAGTGGTTGTGGAGTTGAAAATTTTCCTTCATTGTCCAAGGTTCGAATCCTAGCTCCAGCACATTTTTAGTATAAAATTTTACTTCAATTAGGTAACCATCCGGTTCACACATTGAACCGGATCCGAATCCACTTAAAATCGTCCGATTTGGACGGTTAATTAGTGGTTCAACCGGTTCTTGACCGGTTCATGTGCTTACTTGATAATTTAATGCACCCTTACCGGACCATGGTCTGGGTCGGCGGTTTCTGGTCCGAACCGGCCGGTCCGGTCCGGGTTTAAAAACTATGCGTGACACAATATAAAAAAATAATGTAGAAAAGATATACATGTAACATGACTGTAGATTTTTTATCATGGCATTAAGCTTGGAAAATGAAAGAGGAAAGAGAAATATCGATGGAAGATTGAAATATTACATGTGGAAAGATGTTTTTTTAATATGAGAGTCTTTCAAAATATTGGGAAATAATATGATTTGTCAGTAAGACTTCTACTAGGATAACCTCGCAAACCTATTTGTCACATTGTGCTTCTCAAGTGCTCAAATTATATTATTACAAATGATTATAAAATTTCATTTTGATAATAAATAAATTGTAATTTTTATTTATTTTGTGTACATTACATTGAGTGCGAAATATTTATAATCATATGTGATAATATAAGTTGGGGGGTTGGCATTGAGAAGTACAGTGTGACAACTTATATTTTGATTGTAAATAATTTGTCCATATTGCAATTAAAAAAGTTGAATTATGATTGGTGTACATATGGGGTACCATAATGGTGTCCCCTATGTACTTGTAGCACTACCCAATTGAAACTTTATAAAATTCTCTACAAATTATTGAGAATGACATTCAGGGGATTTATAATTTACTAGACTTTTAAAGACTTTTTGGTAGAAATTATAAATAGGAAATCTCGTGAGATTTCTCAACGGCCTCCTCGCTTTCGCATTCTAGGGTTTTCTTCATCTCTTTGCTTGGAGTTTTTCTTTATTGGCGTTAGAATTAAAAATGTTGGTGAGTATTGATTCAGTGGGTTTGCAACATTGCAAAGCTTCGAATTTTTAGAATCAAGTTTTTGTTTCGCTGGGTTCCAATTCAATAGGATGCGGAGTTGATGAATTGATCCACTCCAAATTTGCATTCACTCTTGGGCTTTGAATAAGAAAACTAGCTAGTGCTGTTTACTCATGCTAATCGGAGTTTTTCAATCTGGATGTGTTCTATATCTAGTGTCAGCCACTTTATGGCAACAGTATCTTGGTTTGTGACGGGTAAAGATCATCGTTAACTGAGTTTGTTTCTTATATTTTCTTGTGATATTGTTCTTCATCATTTCAACAATGGAACATAGAGTACAAAACTAAGTCAACAGTTCTTCGAATTTAAAGGAATGCTTTTAACTTCCCCATCAATCATAAAAAGAAGATTACTATTTTCTATTTGTCTGTCAACCATGTCATGAATATTTCATTTTCTATTTGTCTTATTTTATCATAATTATATATGTTATAAGTTATTTGCTAAATCTATAAATATTTTATCTTCAAATAAGTATTTTTTGGCAGATTGTGAATTTCTAAATCGACGTCAATTTTTATTTCCTTTTTGCGGTGTCCCCTATCATCTTCAAGATTTTGGCGGTTAAGGTTGTGATCTTGAAAATGCAAAAGATTTGTTCGATCTTCGCCATGCTTTCTTGATGAACGTAATTGAGAGGATATTTGGTATATTTAAATCAAGATTTACAATTTTCAAAACAGGTCATCCATTTCCATATAGTACACAAGCATAACAAGTGTTAACTTGTGTAGAATTGCACAAATTTCTTTGTAAAGAATGTCGTTTAGATGAATTTCTAGCTAAACTTGATAATGAAATTTCGCCATTTTCTTCGGTTAATGAAGGTGAGGACTTTGAATCGTTTTTTTATAATCAAGAACAAAGAAAGAGAGAATGATAATGCACGTATGGCTACTATAACAATCGATATGTGTAATGATGTTGGGAATGTTTAATATTTTTTGTTGAACGTTACTAAAATACGATTAATTCTTTTTTTATTTTGCTTATTTTTAATCTAATTGATGAGACTTAAATTTTTTATGTTTTTTTAAAATATTTTTATTTACCTGAAAAATATGATCTATTGCTCTGCATCCTTAATTATAGGGGTTAGTGAGAATAATTAAAGGGGTAAACGATCATTTTTGCATGTGCTTAATTATCAGATCTTTGATGGGGAGAAAATACATATACGGTATAAGTCAAATTCAAACAATCAATATCAACCGCATATTTCATGTGTCCCACATTTTTTCAAACATACATTTCAAAAACTTACATCACAATTTACTAAAAATCCAGTTTTAATCCACACCAAATACCATCTAAATCCTGTGATCTTATATATTTCGAAAGTACAGTTTTTTGTTTTTAGTGGAAATGAAATTACTAATAATTAAATTTAGCGATCTAAAATCGATTAGACGTGATTCAATTATTAGAGCTTGGTAATATATGTCTGATCAGCTCCTTATGGTTAGCTTGGAAAAGATTTGAATTAAATTGTAATTACTTGAAAAATTTTAGAATTAGTTGTAGTTATAATTAAAGTTCAGGGTTTTATATGCCCAATTATATCAATTATTTCCTAAATTGACTAGGATTGGGACTGAGATTTTGGGCCTATATATTAGATTTTTTTTTTCCTCGATCAGTCCAATCTAGATTTTGGTTTGATTTTGCTCTAATTACTGTTCACGAAAATATGTTTTGAATTTAAATAATCGCAAGTGCACGATTCGTTGACAAGTTATAAAGTGGAAATTCTAGAATTTCGAGTATCGTTCCCACGAGAATTGATTTAACTTGACTTTTATTATCGCGACTTTAACCGAATCTATTAAATTTGAGATGAGTTTTTCAGTTTCTATGATTAAACTAAAGCTAGCATGCAAATTAAATTAAAACTACGACTTAAATGCAAAAATGACGTTTCAATGCAAAAGATTTGAATGAAATTAATGTATGAAAAAACGCACTAGAATCCCGAATCACTAAACAAAGTTTCATGTTAACCCCTATTTCACAATTTGATAACATGATGAATTAATCGAAAAATTAATGTTTCTAACTTATCAAACAATCTCTTTCGAGCAGAGTTGAACATATTCTTGTCGAACTTATTTCACTTCTTTCGAATGCATAAAATAAGCCACCACACTCATACAACTATTGCGCATATAATTGTAGAGAAAAAGTAATGTATATAAATCATTCAACATTCCTCAAACGTATTTAAATATCAAGTTGCAAAATAAAAATTAAAAGATCACAATTCGAGGTTCATTGTTCTCCTAGAACATAAAAAGTCTAGCATAACATGAAAAAATAAAATAAAAATAAAAATAATAAAGAAAAGACATCACCAAAAAACTAGAAATTAGGTTTGAAATTTTGAATCTTGAATGAAATCTCTTGTTCTAGCCGTCTTCCTTACTCTTTAATGGTTTTTTCTCGTTCCCTCTTAGTTTTGGACGAGTTTAGGGTTAAATAGGATCTCAAGATACCATACCATAAGATATTGGTTCGAATAAGGAAACCAGAAAATTCGCGCCTAGAATGAACCATGCGACTACATGGTATAAACTCATGCGACCGCATGGTTATAACAATTTTGCACTGTTCATCTCATGTTGATGCTTGGGCGACTGCATGGACTTTCTACCATCATGCGACTGCATGGTAGAAATTATTTTCACTTTGGTTCACTTTGGTCCCCAAGTTTGTTTCATCTACCTTTTGACCTTGCTTCCTTCTCCTTCTAACATTCCATGACATCACAATGTATTGCTTAACTCAATTCCATACTTGATTTTCCATTCGGGTCATCTTTTGAATAATTGCACTGTGGTCTCCGAAGTTTCATTTTCTTTCAATTTGGTCATTTTTCGCTCGCTTTTGCATACTCTTCATTTCATCTATCAATGAACTCCTACAAACACAAATTATATCGAATTAAGTCATATTTCAACATATACATCAATAACTTTTCATGTTTTGCGACCTAAATAAGTGTGCAAAACGTACTTATCAGTTACACGTGCCCATGTCCCACTGTAGACTGTAGTTTTAACTTTGGACCATAGAAACCTTAAGTTTTGACGCTTCAAGATTCTTAAAATCAAAAGTCGAACGTTCCTGATTTAGAACCGAATTAAGAATTGATTATTAATTGTGGGTAAATTCTTAATCTAAATTTCTTGATGACAATATACACGTGAACATCTAGTAACAATCTTTGGCTAATTTTTTAGGATAATTTATTTTTAATATCCATGATTTTTTTAAGACTTCTAAAAGTCTTGATTTAATACTACAAATTCGTACAGAATACTTTTAAGATTTTTATGAAGTCTTATAAAGTCTTATTTGAATATACACCTAGATTTTTAAAAGTCTAGATTGAATACATTCTTAAATTCAGACACAAATTATTTCTTCATAGTAGGAGCATCCCCCTTATTTATCAGTTTTTATGGTGTATGTTTTCTTCAAGTTTTTCCTAGATCAAATTTAATTTTAATTCAAGAAAGATCTCTACTAATACATGTAATTGTCTCTAGATAATACTCGATAAAATTTACTGATAGCACGATTGAGCCTTGAAGTCGAGAAATACAAAGGGAGAGATCTTCTCATTCTTTGGGTAAGTAAAACTTTTACAAATTTACTTTTGTTAAGTGTAATTATTTTCTTGAGATTCGAAAATTGACAATATTTTTATCTACATACCCTTACTTCTTGTTCCTTTTGGAGGGTAAGAAACCCTAGATATTCTAGGTTCTAATTTTATAAGGTAATATGAAATATTTAGGGTTTTCCTTCATTAGAGCTTCCTCGGTGGGAAAGTGAAACCCTTAAAACTTTCCTCCTAGCCAATTTCCTTTCGAAATAGGATTTTGTAGCGGCGAGTAATGCTATTTATATTAAATACTATCGATAGCCACTCTATATGTGTCATTCACGTGACAGTTATATATATATAAACATTATTTTTGTAGTGTAGGTTGATAGATCACCAAGATGTTGTACCTAATAATATTAGTATAATATTTAATTAGATAACTATAACTTAGAGAAGATTTCGTTAAAGACTCTATTTGGCTAGAAATAGAATTACATTTGAACTAGGAAACTGCTTCTCTTGACTCCTAGTGTAAGTCTATCAAAATATTCATGTGGGAAAAGGAGAGAAACATAGTTTGTATATATAGAATTTAGCGAGTTGAAGATTGGAGAAAAGAAATCAAAGATCATACTATATCAATCGAGGTATGTTCTTAATTACCCTATACTTGTTTGTAAAAATTATAAAGTTTATGTCTTGCAAGTTGTCATTGTAAATTCTGAAGTGAATCGAAATCGAATCACGATAGATACAACTGAATAGGTCCGATTCTACTTCAGTTCTATTAACATCGAGAATTGGTCTATTCCGACCCGTTACTCAATTTCAATATCTTGAACCAAAAAATCGGTTTAATTTTTTTTTTTTATTTTAAACATGAACAATTGCAATGTACAGGCTATTCAAATTTTCTTCAGTAGGGGTAAAATTGTTGGTTCTATTGAATATGTCTTGAAAAAACACTCCAAACATTTCATGTTATTTGTAAACAATTATTTAAATTTTGTAGATGTAATTATAGATTATAAGAGGTTTGTGCTCCTTTCATACCTTCCAAGTTTATTTTTTTTACCCTCACCAACCTAACTTCTAGAAAATATCTGATAGATAGCCGATCAAAAAAAAAGATCCGATAGATAGTAGCTACCTAAGGCGCTAGGCACCCTTCACCAATCATGGTCTTTCATTTAGTAAGTCCAAGTACTATGTTCTCCACGCTTGACTAAAATAGAATAGACAGACCTTTTAGAGAATAAGAGAATGTTGGATTAACTCTGCCTTGTTGTGATAGGGGGCTGAGGGGTGACCGATCCGGTCACTCAAAAAGTAGGTTAACAAAAAAATGTCTCATGTGCCGTAGAGTATAGATCAAACGAAAGTGAGATTAGGTCATGTTTTTCAAGAATTCGTTCAACCCAATAGTATTTTGTTTCTATGTAACCTATGAAAATATTGTTGTATTCGCTTAATTTTGAAAAATGTATATCATTAGTATATATTTTTAATGAAGAGATAATTGAGAACTTAAGATACTTTAAAAACATAGCTTAAGGACTTCTATTGTTAAACAATTCATTTGTATCGATGGTTAGTTAACTTAAGGATCTTAATTGAAGGAACCGAAATTGCTTAAATCACAAAGATGAAATCAATTGTTCTATTTCTAAGATACTTATTTGTATTCGATTCAAATTATTTTGAAAACAAAACGAAACGAACCATGTCCACTCGAACTTCTCTTCACCCACCCGGCCACACCACCAACCTCCTGACCTTTTACTGCTAAGGTTGTGAATCAACGAACTAATTTTTCTGAGATAACATGATGGTCGTCGGGTCAAAAGTCAAATTAACGGTTAGGATTTGACCCAGATTAGTAAAAAAAAATGGGGAAAAGAAATTAAAAAGAAAAAAAAGAAAAGAAAAGGACCTGCCACGGCATAAGTATCGCGGCAATGTTAAAAAAGGGAAGAAGGAAAGGAAATCTAATTTAAGTAGGATTTGTACAAGGCGATAGAGATTTAAGGTAGTATTATTAAATTAGGTTAACAAATTTTATATATGTGTGTGTTTGTGAATTGTTTGAAAAGAGAGGTTTCGGTATAGACAAAAAGTTAGAGGTATGAATTTGTGTGCATCGTATATTGAACTTGAGAGAATGAAAAAGAATCTTATATTTTGAAGTTAATTGAGAGAATATTGGTATATCTAAATCAAGATTTACAATTTTCAAAACAGGCCCTCAATTTCCATATAGCACACAAGCATAACTGTGTTAGCTTGTGTAGAATTACACAATTTTCTTCGCAAAGAATGTCATTTAGATTTAGATGAATTTCTAGCTGAACTCGATAATGAAACTTCTTCATCTTCTTCAGTTAATGAAAGTGAATACTTTGAACTTTTTTTTATAGTCAAGAACAAGAAAGAGAGAATGCTAATGCATGTAGGGCTACTATATCAACTGATATGTGGAATGATATTGTGAATGTTTAATATTTTTTGTTGAACGTTACTAAAATACGATTAATTCTTTTTTATTTTGCTAATTTTTTAATCTAATTCATGGGACATAATTTTTTATGTTTTTTTAAAATATTTTTTTTTTTACATGAAAAATATGAATTTTTCCTCTGCATCCTTATAGTGGTTAGTGAGAATAATTAAAGTGGTAAACTATCATTTTTGCACGTGCTTAATTATCGGATCCTTGATGGGGATAAAATACATATATGACAGGTCAGAGAAAATTATTACAGACATATATTAAGTTATGTGATCTTATATATAATTAAATTTAGCGATCTAAAATCGATTAGACGTGATTTAATTATTAGAGCTTGGTAATATATGTCTGATCAGCTCATTATGGTGAGCTTGGAAAAGATTTAAATTAAATTGTAATTACTTGAAAAATATTAGAATTAGTTGTAGTTATAATTAAAGTTCAAGGTTTTATATGCACAATTAAATCAATTATTTCCTAAGTTGACTAGGATTGGGACTGGGATTTTGGGCCTAAATATTTTAGCATATGGGACTCTGAATTCGTTGGGAAAAAAAGCTTCAGAAACATTTTGAGAGAAGGAATTAGATTTTTTTTTTTTTATTATTATTATTTTTTTCCCCTTGATCAGTCCAATCTAGATTTTGGTTTGATTTTGCTCTAATTACATGTGCCCACGTGCCGTCGTAGTTCTAACTTTGGACCATGGAAAACTTAAGTTTTGACGCTTCAAGATTCTTAAAATAAAAAATCGGACGTTCCTGATCTAGAACCGAATTAAGAACTGATTATTAATTTTGGGTAAATTCTTAATCTAAATTTATTGATTATAAGATACACGAGAACATCTAATAACAATCTTTGACTAATTTTTTATTTTTATTTTTTGGATAATTTATTTTTAATATCCATGATTTTTTAAGACTTCTAAAAGTCTTGATTTAATACTACAAAAATTCATATAGAATACTTTTAAGATTTTTATGAAGTCTTATTTGAATACACACCTAAATTTTTAAAAGTCTAGATTGAATACATTCCTAAATTCATACACAAATTATTTCTTCATAGTAGGAGCACCCCTCTTATTAATCAGTTTTTATGGTGTGTGTTTTCTTCAAGTTTTTCCTAGATCAAATTTAATTTTAATTCAAGAAAAATCTCTACTAATACACGTAATTGTCTATAGATAATACTCGAGAAAATTTACTGATAGCACGATTGAGCCTTGAAGTCGAGAAATACAAAGTGAGAGATCTTGTCATTCTTTGGGTAAGTAAAACTTTTAGAAATTTACTTTTGTTAAGTGTAATTATTTCCTTGAGATTCGAAAATTCACAATATTTTTATCTACATACCACATACTTCTTGTCACTTTTAGAAGGCAAGAAACCCTAGATATTCTAGGTTATAATTTTATTGGGTAATATGAAGTTTTTAGGGTTTTCCTTCTTTAGAGCTTTCTCGGTGGGAAAGTGAATCCCTTGGAACTTTCTTCCTAGCCAAATTCCTTTCAAAATAGGATTTTGTAGTGGTGAGTAATGCTATTTATAGTGAAAATTACATATAGCCGCTTTACGCCACACACGGCAGTTTGTATTAAATAACAAACTGTAATGTATATGCCACGTAGGACAATTATCAGTAGTCTTTACTATAAATAATATTATTCTTTGTAGTGTAGGTTGATATTGATCACCAAGATGTTGTACCTAATAACATCGGTATAATAATTGATTAGATAACTATTAAAGGAGGATTTCGTTAAAGATTCTATTTGGCTAAAAATAGAATCACAATTGAACTAGGAAACTGCTTCTCTTGACTCCAAGTGTTAGTCTATCAAAATATTCATGTGGGAAAAGGAGAGAAACATAGTTTGTTTATATAGAATTTAGTGAGTTGAAGATTGGAGAAAAGAAATCAAAGATCATACGATATCGATCAAGGTATGTTCTTAATTACCCTACACTTGTTTGTAAAATTATGAATGAAGTGAATCGAAATCAGATCAGACCAGAACCGACCGATTATGTCTATTTCTTCTTCAATTCTACTAACATCGAGAATTGGTCTATTCCGAACCGTTACTCAATTTCAATATCTTGAACCAAAAAATTGGTTTAATTTTTTATTTTTTATTTTAAACATGAACAACTGCAATGAACAGACTTTTCATTTTTTCTTCCAAATGGGTAAAATTGGGGGTTCTATTGAATATGTCTTGAAAAATGACTCCAAACATTTAATGCTTTTTGTAAACAATTATTTAAATTTTGTTGATGTAATTATAGATTTTAAGAGGTTTATGCTCCTTTCATACCTTCCAAGTTCTTTTTTTTTTTTTTTTACCCTCACCAACCTAACTTCTTAGAAAAGATCCGATAGATGGCCAATAAAAAAAAGATCCAATAGATAGTAACTACCTAAGGCGCTAGGCGCCCTTCACCAATCACGATATTTCATCTAGTAGGTGCTAGTATTATGTTCTCCAAGCTTGACTATAATAGAATAGACAGGTCTTTTAGATAATAATAAAATATTGGGTTAGCTCTGCCTTGTTGTGATAGGGGGGTTGAGGGGTGACCGATTCGGTCACTCAAAAAATAGGTTAACAAAAAAAGTGTCTCGTGTGCTGTAGAATATAGACCAAACGAAAGTGAGATTAGGTCATGTTTTTCAAAAATTTGTTCAACCCAATAGTATTTTGTTTCTATGTAACCTATAAATATAAATCTTTGTATTCACTTAATTTTGAAAAATGTATATTATTAGTATATATTTTTAAGGAAGAGATCATTGAGAACTTAGATACTTAAAAAATATAGCTTACGGACTTTTATCGTTAAACAATTCATTTATATAACATGATGGTCAATCGTCGGGTCAAAAGTCAAATTAACGGTTAGGATTTGACCCGGATTAGTAAAAAAATGGGGAAAAGAAATTAAAAAGAAAAAGAGAAAAAGAAAAGGACCTTCCATGCAAACTAGAATTCAATTGAATAAATTGGGACAATAATCTAGAGACAATTAATGTTCCAAGGCATAAGTATTGCAGCATTGTTAAAAAAAATGAAAAAAGAGAGGAAATCTAATTTAAGTAGGATTCGTATAAGGTAATAGAGATTTAAGGTAGTATTATTGAATTGGGTTAACAAATCTTCTATATATATGTGTGTTTGTGAACTGTTTGGGAAAAGAGAGGTTTCGGCATAGACAAAAAGTTAAAGGTATGAGTTTGTGTGCATCGTATATCGAACTTGAGAGTGAAAAAAATCTTGTATTTTGAAGGTAATTGAGTTTTCTCATAATCATCAGCTTTTTGTTGAATCACTTGCGTGTGATTTTTTGTGCTTGTTTCTCTTTTTGATTATACGTTGAGAAATTTGAACCATTTTTAGCCAACACTAAAGAAGTCCTATCTCACGACATGGATGTCGCATACTTTGTACTTGCTTTACCTTCTACGTCCATATAAATTGTACATATGCATTTTAAGTTAGCTCAACATGCCTCTATGAATACATCTGTGTTCACTTTATGTATGACAGATTAGGCAATTGCCTAAGGTCCCATATTTAGGTGAGGCCTCTAAATTTTTAAAAAAAATCCATCCTACCTAATATTGGAAAAATTACCCAAAATCTAACCTCTTAACTTCTCATCTCAATTATAAGATGATAAAAATTAAAATTACTCTTTCAAAAATTAGGTATATCCTACCCCATTCAACAGCCCAACAATAAACCAAACAATCCACAAACACCACGTTACCCCCTGAGCCCAAACATATACCCTTCATCTCCTTCTTCAAAAACCCTAATCCACATCCCATGCCATCCCCGGTACCGTCTTTTCGCTAACACCAACCACAAACCAATCGCCGACCACACCACACAGTCTTCACAATCCCCAGTCGAGAACCACCACTGCAACTGCTTCCACCACACCCTTCAACACCAACCGCAGCTCACCCAATTTTACCCCGTCGCCACCGGCTAACCAGTGCATTGTCGTCGGTAGCTCCAAGTCGCCAACAAACCACACAGCTACCACATTTCTCAGTCACGCAACCACGCCCAAAGTAGTACGCTGCCACCACACCCCTTCGTCCCATAGACGGTTCCACACCCACCAACTCCATTACACAAACTCGATTCTACACCATAACCCACCAACCTAACCCTAATTCATTTTCCCAAACCCAAAGGTTCAATTCTCCGACTGCTGCTTCAACCTCCTCTGGCTGCTACTTCATTCCACTTCTCCGACTGCTTCATTCCACAGGTAAGCGGCGACTCTTCGAGGTGGTGGGCTCAGTGGTGTGGTGTGTGGTTTTGGTTCTTTTTGTGTGCCACCTCTACTTTTCTTAGATTTGTGGTGCGGTGGATGTGTGGTGGTGGGATGCGATGTCACGACCGGAACTCCACCTGCAACTTCACAACCAACGTAACACAGAAATGGGATAATTCCAGCTGGGTTAGCTGGATATGAAACCGATCAAAATAGAAAGTAGAATGGGGAATGAGAAAAACGTAAAAAATGAAGAAGAGATGAGAAAGCTGTCGAAGAGATTCAACAAATTCACTGAACTTTTCAGATTGCAAAAACTAAATTTCCAAAACCCTTTACACGGTATTTATCCGCTTCCCTCTACATCTATAGTGAAGAAGCGTGATTTTAAAACATAAAACGGTTTTACAATTAAAACTTAACTAAGTCTCCAAAACGGGTCGAATCCCATTTCAAGTATCAGTTATTTCAGTTGGCTGCCTCTTCCCAGTTTTCTCCGTGTGATCTGGTCCCTTTTCTTCCCCCATTGATTTCCCACTTGACAACCTTTCCTCTCACCTTGATCTTGTCCCCAAGATCTACAAGAAGGAAATTGAGCTTTAATCCACTCTGCATCTTCCCAGGTTGCACATTCTGGTGAAAGATCAGTCCACTGAATTAGCCACTGTACGGCTGAACGGTTTCTTCTTGGGACCAGCCTGATTTGCAAGATGATAAGGGTTGGTGTGCGAGATGAACAGCTTGAGGTTCAACTGGTAATTGTGATACAGACATCGCTTTGTCTCCCAACTTCTTCTTCAAAAGGGAAACATGGAAAACCGGATGAATCTTGGACCCCACAAGTAATGACAATTGATAAGCCACTGTCCCAACCTTCTTAGTAACTTGATATGGCCCGAAGTATCTCGCTCCCAGCTTCTGATTTGGCCTATTTTCTACCGAATGTTGTCTGTAGGAGTGAAGCTTTAGGAATACCCAGTCACCTTCAGTAAAAGATCTTCCAGTTCTATTTTTATTTGCATACATTTTCATCCTAGCACTTGCCTGTGAGAGGTTTTCCTTTAACTGTTGGTCGAGTATGTATCTTTGCTGTAGTAGGTCCTCTACCGCTGCCATGTTAGATTGTTGGTAAGGACCTAGTGCCAAGTGTGGTGGTTTGATCCCATATTGAGCTTCAAATGGTGTCATTCTAATAAAAGAATGGTAGGGGGTATTGTACCATCATTCAGCTAGTGATAGCCATTTTCCCCATTGCTTAGGCTGTTGGTAAGTCATACATCTGAGATACATTTCAAGGCATTGGTTGAGCCTTTCCGTTTGTCCATCTGATTGGGAATGATAGGCTGTGCTAAGGTGAAGTGTACCCAGTAACCTAAACAACTCTTTGCCAAAATCTGCTTGTGAATACTTTATCTCTATCTGAGATAATGCTTTGTGGTAAGCCATGGAGATTAAAAATCGAATCCAGGAATGTCTTGGCCACCGTTACTGCTGTAAATGGGTGTGATAGGGCTAAGAAATGGCTATACTTAGTAAATCTATCCACAATCACCAGTATAGTATCCTTGACCCCCGAGTTAGGTAACCCCTCAATGAAATCCAAGCTAATATAGCTCCAAGCATGCAAAGGAACAGGTAAGGGTTGCAGTAGACCAGGGTAGATAACATTTTCACCTTTACATTTCTGGCACACCTCACATTGCAACACCTCAGTATTTATCTTGCTCAAGTATGCTAGGGGTTTCTTATAGATAGACATCTTGCTCAAGTATGCTAAGAGTTCTTTCTCATAAATAGACATTCCTATGTTCCTCACTCCAACTGCTTTGCTCAAGTATGCTAGGGGTTTCTTATCTTGCATTAGTACAACCCCTATTCCCCTCTGATAGGCATTAGTTTCAATAACGAAATCCTTTTGAAAATCAGGTAGTGCTAGTAGAGGTTGAACTCATTGCTTGTTTGAGTTGTTCAAATGCTAGATCAGATGTCTTTGTCCACCGGAAGCTATCTTTCCTCAACAGATCAGTCAAAGGCTTTGCGATCATTCCATACCCTTTAACAAATTTTCTGTAGTATCCAGTTAGCCCTAAGAATCCCCTCAGTTGTTTGATGTTCTTGGGCTTTGGCCAGTGCACCATTGATTCCACCTTACTTGGATCAGCTGATACTCCCTGATGATTAATTATGTGGCCTAAGTATTCCACCTGTGGCTGGCTAAAACTGTACTTGGACTCCTTAGCAAAAAGTTGGTGATTCTGTAGCATCTCCATTACTGTGGTTAGATGGTGACAATGTGACTCCAAATCAAGACTATACACCAATATATCATCAAAAAATACAAGTACATATTTCCTTAATTGACTCTTGAACACCTCATTCATCGAACTCTAAAAAGTTGCTGGGGCATTGGTAAGCTCAGAGGGCATAACCTTGAACTCATAAAGACCTTGGTGTGTCTTGAAGGCAGTTTTATGAATGTCCCTTTCAGCGACTCTGAATTGATGATAACCAGCCCTGAGGTCTATCTTTGAAAAGTACTTGGATCCATGAAGTTCATCCAAGAGGTCATCAATGAGGGGCATTGGGAACTTATCCTTGATTGTTAGGTTGTTTTGTTGTCCGTAGTCTACACACCTCCACGATCCATCCTTCTTTTTAACCATAAGGACTGGGGAAGCAAATGGGCTATTGTTGGTTTGGATCATGCCACTCTCTAACATTTTCTGTACCAGCCTTTCTATCTCTGTTTTTTGAATAAAAGGACACCAATAAGGCTCGACTTTAAATGGTTGTGCTCCTTCTTTCAAGGGAATATGATAGTCATGTGACCTGGGAGGTGGTAGTTCCTTTGGCTCTTCAAAAACTTGGGCAAATTGATGCACTACCTCTTAACACTCTGCCATGTATGTTTTGCACTTGTTCCTCCTTGACAGTACATAGTCTTCCCACTATTCCATAAGAGTCTCTGCTAAACATTCTTGTCATCTCTTCTACCCCCATCATCTTGGCAGGTTGTTTGAGACTCACACTCTTCAAGTTAATTTCCCTTTTGAAGAATTTGAACTTGACACACCCTTGTTCAAAGTCAAAGGTGATTGGACCAAATTGGCTCATCCAATCCACCCCTAAGACCATGTCACTCCCAACCAACTTGAGGGTCCTAAGCTTGTATTGAAATTCCCAACCCTGCACCTTCCAAACTACAGGTTGACACACAGCCCTACTCTCCAGTTTGTCACCATTGGCCACCCTAACTATCATCATGTTGGCTTCATCAGTGACATAATTTAGTTATTTGATCAGTTTTTCATCCACAAAACTATGGGCGTTCACTATCAATTAGGATTGATATTTTCCTTTCCTTAATTACCCCTGATACTCTAATGGTTCTGTTTTTCAAGTTCCCTGCCAAAGCATTGATTGATATTTCCATCACTCCTTCATTCTCTTGTTCTTCTTTAGATTCTGGTTCCTTACCTTCATTAGGTTCACCATCTTCGTCCTCATCCACCACTAACAAGTTTATGGATCTGTTTTTACAAACGTGGCCTGTGGTATACTTTTCATCACATTTATAGCATAAACCCAAGTTCCTTTCGGTTCGGAAGTCTGTTGGGGGAATGGTTTTATAGTTGCTAGATATTCTATTAGGTTTGGACGTTGTCTCAGTGGGTTTTACTTCATCAGGGAATTTAGTAGGGTGAGAGCTCCATCTGTTTGTACTAGGCACAAAACTTTTAGGCTTTTGGAACTTGTTGATGGCCAAAATAGTGGATTCTTGGAGGCTTGCAACTTCAAAAGCTTTGGCTAAGGTATCGGGCTTCATCATCTTGACCACATACCTTATTTCCCCCATCAGCCACTTGTGAAAACAGATATGTAGTAGGATTCAAGAACATGGGGTAAGGTTAGTATCACCTGTGCCTTCAACTCTTCAAATTTCTCTTGGTATTCAACTATAGACCCCACCTGCCTCATCTTGCTGAAGGTTTCAATCACTTCCTCCCATGTGTTGTCTTCAAATCTCCTACACAATTTCTCTGAATATACACCCCAGTCTGCATTAGGATGGCTTGCCATAAAACCATCAAACCAAATGTCTGCCTTCCCCTTCAAATACATTTAAGCAATTCCCAACTTCAATTCATCAGAGGTTTGGTGGAGCTGGTTCTCCCCCAAAGTGAGGGAAATCGATTTTTGGTAACTTGGTGCCTCCCCTGCAGTCACACCTAACATGGTTACCCACCTCTTGACAACCAGGTCCTTGCAGTGTCAAACCCACTGCCTAATTTCTTGCTAGACATTGATCCCTCCACTCCTTTGTTCTTCTGTTCAGACCTCAAATCAGATGCTATTTGTGCCATCATGGCCACCATCTTTTTGTACTTCTGGTTCATGTCCAATATCTTCTCTTGTTTGTGGCTAAACATTTGGAGAGTTTGATCTGTGGCCTCTAATTTTCCTTTCAATCTGCTAGTGACAGCCAGCCTTGAGGGATGCACCCCAATCTGTCATTTCCAAGTCCAACTTCTTTAAGTGTTCATCCCTCACTTTAGCTCTCGTGTCCATGATTACCTATTACCCAGTCTAATATGCCTGCTCTGATACTAATTTGTCACGACCGGAACTCAACCTACAACTTCACAACCACCGTAACACAAAAATGGGATAATTCCAGCTGAGTTAGCTGGATATGAAACCGATCAAACTAGAAAATAGAATGGGGAATGGGAATAAACTAAAAATGAAGAAGAGATGAGAAAGCTGTCGAAGAGATTCAACAAATTCACTGAACTTTTCAGATTGCAAAAACTAAATTTCCAAAACCCTTTACATGGTATTTATCCTCTTCCGTCTACATCTACGGTGAAGAAACGTGATTTTAGAACATAAAACGGTTTTACAATTAAAACTTAACTAAGTCTCCAAAACGCCGTCGCATCCCATTTCAACCATCAGTTATTTCAGTTGGCTGCCTCTTCCCAGTTTTCTTCCTGTGTAATCTAGTCCCTCTTCTTCCCCATTTATTTCCCCCTTGACATGCGAATCTGTGCAAGAGGTGGGGATGTGGATCTAGTGACGCGGCGATTTAAGTGGTGCCGACATTGTTGATAAGGTGGCACTAGCGTTCGGGTGGTGTCAGTTGTGATGGAGTGGAGTGGAGTGGAGTGGAGTGGAGTGGTGGCAGCAATATTTGAGTGTGGCAGTTGTGGTGTAGTGGCGACGCCGTGGTGGCAACAATATTTGAGTTTGGCGGTTGTGGTGTAGTGGCGGTGGTGGTGAGGTGACAGCGGCATTTGAGTGATGCCGGTGGTGGAATAGTGGGATGGGATAAAGAGTGTTTTGAGACCAATTATTTGGGAATTTGTAATCAATAAAATGGGTAATTTGTGACCAATAAGTAAAATGTGGCCTAAAAAATGTGATTTGCAACTAAATTTGTACTTGCCCACAAAATTTATTTTTGTGACCATGATTTTGTGTGATTTGTGACCATGACCATAAATTATGCGGAATGCGTGATCGTGACCTGATTAATTAAATTATTTTGCACCACCGGTGTTTTAATAGCAACGTGCTAAATAATATTACCCCTGTAAAAATATAAAGAAGAATTAAATTTTGTTGATACATATGACTTCCCGTAGGTTATCATCGATTGAAGCACCGTTAGCGGCTGCTAGCTTCGTTGATTTTGTCGTGATAATCGTTGAAAGGACACCTATTTCATTCGAATCATCGGAAGTGTTGAATTCCATTTGTGATCATTTGCTTCATTAATTATCATTATTATTCTCGAAAAGGCTGGATCATTCCCGAGTTACTAGAACCACCTCTGTGGCGAATGTATGTATGCATGCAAACTATTATTTAAGATGCATGTAAGTTAAGTGTTTTAATTGCTAGAGTGTTTTTTATGGAGACAGATGCAATTTAGATAGGATATTAAATACAGTTCAATTGAAAATATGCTTGTTAGCCTTGTTTAGATTAGATTAGTTTTAATGATTCAATAAAGTTCTATCTTATTAGATATTCTTTTGATTTTAGCTTTCTTTGCTCTATATAAAGAGGACTTATTCATTATTAGGTATCCTTGAACATACGAAATAAATTGATTGTCTTTTCCAAAATTTTGCTCTTGAAATCCCTTTTTTCCCCCTCATACCATATGATGCACCGACACGGACACGTGTGTCCGACACGATACGTGTCGGATACGCCGACACGCGATTTTTTTAAAAAGTACCGACACGACACGTCATCGACACGTTGATTAAATTCATAAAAATTCTTCATTTATGGAGTTTAAATTTCTTCATTTATATAGTATAAATTTAGTTTTATACTTGTTATTAATTTTTCTTATTGAAATCTTTTAAATATGAGTACATCTTTGTTACTTGTTAATAATTTTGAATTAACAATATATAATATTTCTAATATAAAAAGAAAAATTATTACGGTAGAGTGTCCGAGAAGTGTCGGTATCGACTCGTGTCCGACACGTACATGCTACCTTAATTGAAGTGTCTGTGCTACAAAGCTCATACCTTTTCTTCTTCAACAGTTCGTTGTCTAATTGAAGTTCTCCTTTGCTCTATATAAAGAAGGTTTTTCATTGTAATAGATACCCTAGAATATATGAAATAAATTGATTCTCTTTCTCTCTCTCTCCTTAAACTCCTTTTTCTTTCTCGTTCATTTTTTTTCTTCAATTGTTCGATGTCGATTTACCTTCATGGTGTTTAGTGCATATGCATGCACGCTTATTAGTTTATGTGTACCTTTGCTGTCTAACTATTTCTCTTTTCAGATTAAGGCTTAGTTAAGCCCAAGATTTTCTTTTTATACTGTTGTTGATTATTTCACCATAAACTTTGCAGGTTTTCCTTGTCAAACAGTGGGGCTGTGGGAAATATAATTTCTAGGATTTGGTTAAAGATTATGGTTTCACTATGAACGGTGGATTAAGCCGAGAGAACTTAAACAAGCGAGAATTGGAGAATGGTTTTATACCCAAATACAAGCACCGGAGAGTCTCTGCTTATCGGGATTTCCCCCTTAGGTGTGGCCGTAATGCTGCCCAAATGGATTTGCAACCTGATGAAAAGAGTAATAAAGAGGCTGAAGCTTATATGTTAAAGAGTTCACCACTAGGGTTGCCAGTCATGAATGGCAGTATTAAGCAAGGGACTTCCCCTAGGCCGAATGATAAATACCGTCAGCGGAGAGTATCTGCTCAACGTGACTTCCCTCCTTTATGTGGAAGAAATGCGCCTCGGCAAACTGAAAATGAGACACATGGGAACACTTCTAGGAATGATGGCCTTGTTATGAAAATAAAGACAACTAAAATAAGTGTGTTAGATGAGATGATGATGACTTTTCAAAAAGAGTGTTTGTATGGAGTCGAAAAGGTTGATGAGCAAACAGGATCAGCTGAGACGCTGAAGTATGGTATTGGAAGAGTTCCATCGGCAGAGCTCTTGATTGACAATATTAACCTTGTTGCTTCTCAAGAGGCACTGAGGACTATTGCGGAAGGTGTGCCAATGAAACATATAACGAATGGTGGTTTAGGAGATGATGATATTGAGAAAACCGAACTTGGAGGATCCATGCCTGGAGCAATGACCATATCCAAGTCAGTACTTGATAATCATGATGAGGATACTGAAGGGTCAGAGGAGAAGGAAATTGCTTCTTACTCGGGGCATGAAGATCATATGGAGGTTGTGCAGTGCCTGATGGCAGCACCATATTGCCCTTATAGGCAGAAAAAAGTAATCAGTTGGCAACAGAAGTATAAATCTGTTGCGCGGAAAAGTCGTCTTAAAGAAGATAACTCAGGAAGGCCTTCTAGGAAAAGGCTGGTTCGTGTTTCTAGAGATTCAGATGGAAGTCCAAGTGCATTTTCAGTTGTGAAGGATAAGGAAGATTTTTATGCAAATAATAAACTGCATGATTTTATCCTGTGTCTACCTGCTTTTGGTCGTCGCAACAATTTCAGTCACGATGATGCTCGCAACAGAGTGACGGAGGCTCTTCGCCTGTTTCATGCTAATTGTAGAAAGCTATTGCAAGAAGAAGCAAAGTTTGAGCTAGACAATAGAGGAAAGTCAAGACAGCTTGAAAGTTCACCCTTAAGGATCGATCTTCGTGCAGCAAAGATCATGAAAGAGAAAAGAAAAGAAGTTCACATGGGAAAGCAATTTTTGGGAGAAGTACCTGGAGTCCAAGTAGGCGACGAGTTTCAGTACCGGGTAGAGCTCACTATTGTCGGCATTCACCGCTCATATCAGGCTGGTATCGATTCCATGATGCACAATGGACTATTAGTTGCGACTAGTATAGTTGTTTCTGGGGGCTATGCTGATGATATGGAGAATGCTGATGTTTTGATATACTCCTGGCAAGGACCTCAAGATCACAAACTTGAAAGGGGATATTTGGCTTTAAGGAATAGCTTATCAACAAAGACTCCTATCCGTGTTATTCGTGGATGGAAAGAGATTACGGCTTCTGATTCTTCGGATTCAATAGTCAAGATTGTCTCGACATATGTTTATGATGGCCTCTACACCGTAGAAAAATATTGGACGAAAACAGGGCATCACGGTAAGCTAGTTTTTATGTTCGAGTTGTGGAGAAATCCCGATCAACCCAAGCTTGCTTGGAAAGAGTTGAAAAAGTCGAATAAGTACAGAGCTCGTTCAGGCATTTGTGTCAATGATATTTCGGGAGGAAAAGAGCCATTTCCTATACGTGCTGTGAATGTGATAGACATTGAAAACCCCCCACAATTCAACTACATAACTAAAATGATGTATCCTGATTGGTTTTCCCCTATTCCCACTCAAGGTTGCAATTGTACAGGGAGATGCTCCGACTCGAAAAAATGCCTATGTGCAGTAAAAAATGGTGGTGAAATCCCATTCAACCATAATGGAGCTATAGTCGAAGTGAAACCTCTTGTCTACGAGTGTGGTCCTTCTTGCAAATGTCCTCCTTCTTGCTATAACAGAGTAAGCCAACACGGGATCAAAATTCAGCTTGAAATCTTCAAGACAGAATCAAGAGGCTGGGGTGTAAGGTGCCCAACTTTTATTCCATCTGGAAGTTTTATATGTGAGTATGCAGGAGAGCTTCTTGACGATAAAGAAGCTGAACAAAGAATTGGCAATGACGAATATTTGTTTGATATTGGTCAGAATTATCGTGATTTAGAAGAATCAGTAAATTTAGTCGAATTTTGGGAAGAAGACGGCTTTACAATTGATGCAGCCCAGTATGGGAACATTGGAAGGTTTATCAATCACAGCTGTTCACCAAACATCTACGCGCAGAATGTGATCTATGATCACGATGACAAAAGAACGCCCCATGTAATGCTTTTTGCGGCCGAGGACATCCCTCCCTTGCAGGAACTGACTTACCATTACAATTATTCACTGGATCAGGTTCTTGATTCCAATGGAAATATCAAGATTAAGAGATGTTATTGTGGCACTGCAGAATGTAGTGGCAGGATGTATTAAGCTGTGGGATGCTTAAATTTTTTTGGTGATCTATAATAGTAAATGTTTGGGTGTATTGTGTTAAAATTATGGTGTATTATGTCTCACGCCTTGTTAAGAGATGTTTTTGTGGGGGTATTAACTCAGTTTTGGATGCTAGAGTAGAGTTTGGAGTTCTTTTATTCCTTTGGGGAACTTATACTAGATAGTTTGTTCTCCATTTTTTTTTTCAAAAATAGATTTTGTAATGATTTTTTTGAAGATGTAGACATGTAGTTAAAAAGTAGTTTTTTTTTTGTTTTTTGAATTTACGGATAAATTTAGGAGGAAATTACAGTCACCCCCCACTTTTAAATTACCATTTTCATAAATCCTATAACAAGTTTTACTTTTCAAAAATCAGGTTATAATTAAAAGAATTTAATATTAATAATTATTTACAAATTCAATTTAATCATTTTTCATTTCTCACCATTTCTCTCTCTCTCCTCGCCCCCTCACCGCTCTCTCTCTCTCTCTCTCCGCCCTCAACCTCTTCCCTCACTGGCGCTCGAAGGGGCGGACGGTGGCGCACGAAGATCCAGTCAGATTTTTCCCTAACGTTTCGCAGGTTCGTTTCTCTCTCTCTCTCTCTCTCTCTCTCTGGCCTCAACGTGTTTATCTCCTCTCCGTCGTTGTCTTCTACCTTTTCCCTCGTTGCTCGAAGCGGTGGACGGTGGCGCTCGAAGATCCTCAGGTATTTCTCTAGGGGTATTGCAGATCCATCCGTCTTTGTCCTTTATTTTTTTTAATTGAGTGGTGTGGTGGTCTTCGGTGCGGCGACGACGGTTGGGTGTGTGGGCGTGGGATTAAACGGTGATGCGCCGTTAATGATGGCAACGGGGCGAGTTCGGGGCGGGGTACCCCCGTTCGTATTGCCCCGTTCGTATTTGTTTATTTGTTTTTTTTTAAAACCAAAAAATTTCAATTAAATACAAATTCAAAATTTTA
>CAIGRF010390556.1:4817-26396 GCA_903798235.1 Fraxinus ornus | reverse complement strand
TTACTCAGTAAAAATAAAACAATTTTATATTAATATATTATCAAGTAATATATATACATTTTAAAATTGATGAATCTTACAATATTTCCTCTCTACAAAAGTAAAATAAAAAATTAATGACGTGAACTGAGAATATTTTTATTTGTTTATTTTTTTTAGAATTTTTATGTAAATAATTCTTGAGAGCTTGAACTATTTTTATTTTTTTAGAATTTATATAATTATGTTTCTTCAGAATTTTTATTTTATACTTTTTAGAATTTATGTTTGGTACACATTAAAATTTTCATTTTCATTTTTCTACTAATTTTCAATCACACATTCTTTAATAAAATAATATTTTCAATCACATCAATAATTTTTTCTTTCTTTTTCAACCACACATTCTCCATCAATCTACTATTCCAGAATACATTCTTCCAAAATAATGTGGCTTACTTTTTTTAGAATTTATCAATTTTATTTTTGAATTTTATATTTTAAACGTTTTAAAATTTTATAAAAAGCTTGTTTTCCACATTTTCAGCGTTTCTTTAAAAATTCTCACTGAAAACACTCAAAACGTCAAAAATGCGTTGTGAATTTTATGCTATAAGTTTAACCTTGTTTTCAAAATGCATTTCAGAATTAGTTGTAGAAGAGACTGTTTTTGCTTACAAGATGTGATAACGTTAGTATTATATATAAAATGTCTTCATTTTTTATACGTCTCACTGTTAAATATCATCCATAAATCTCATAATAAATACCTAAATATTCACGATGAACTTCAATGGGAGTTTTCCTTCAAACAATAATGCGTTGATATAGTTGCAGCTCTCGTTCGAGAGCTTCTACTTCATCAATCAACTGAGCTTAAAATGCAGTCTAGTTAAGATATCGACTCATCACTCATACATTATACGTAAAAAATAATTTGAGTCTTAGCCGCCACTCATAGAATGGAAGCTTATCCACGACTTACCGGCGTTTTACTAACAAATTAAAATTTAAACCATCACATTCTAATCAAGGCATAATGGAGAGAGAGGAGTACTGTAAATTCTTAAAAACTTTCACATTAAATTCAGTAGAAGGCTTATACATCAACTCCAGTGAAGATATAGGCTACTGCCATTCTGAATATATCACCGCATAAAAATTCTAGTGATATATCAAGGAAGTTAGAATTACTTATGTCAAAACTCGCTAATGGGGTACATTAAGCACTACAACCATGAGACAAAACACAATCAACATATGGAACATGCACACCATGATCATCAAAGGCCGCTAAAAGATGCACAAACAGTTCTCATGGATTCAAGGTCGGGGATATATACTTATGTTGAGGTTTCATTAATCATCGGTATATGTCCTAAGAGACTGCAACCACAGCATCCTATGTATCGATGAACAAGGTGGTCTCAAAATTTTCTTCAAAGCTGTTCAGCTTGGGAGTGTTTTCCGGAGGAATATTGTTGGTTTTCTCCATCTCCTCATCAAGCAAAATCTCCTGTGAGCGGCAACTCCAACTGCAAAATGCTTTCTCACCCCTGTCAAGACATCAAATAACCAAGAACAAATTAAAACCTTACGATGTAGGAGTACTTCACGCACATGTAGCAGGAAACGATTGGGGAAAATTGCACCAGTGTTCCCCAATTTATTGCTTGAGTAGCAAGTTGGTCTCAACCGTTTATAAGAGAGAGTCTTGCACAATTAGTCTCCGAAAAAACAAACCATCCAAATCTCTGCTTAATTGTCAAGTGGCCCTCATGGAAACACACTTTGCTTCAAATTTCAGGGCATCGACCCAAATTGGAAAAAAAACATAGACCAGTAGTAAAGCTAGACACATGAAGGCCATATGACGGTTTCACATAAGTTTGAACGGTTTTTGTTGTTGGAGACATAGTGCAAATTTTGAGTACAATTTTCCCATAAGATTAATGCACGTATCTAGAAAGAAAAGAAGAAAGGATTCTCGTGGCAAACCTATACATGTAGATATCTTCTCCGTCCAATTTCTTCTTGCAAGAGTAACAAAATTTTAAGAAATCAATCGGTGGATAAGAAGCAATAAAATCGGAGAGTTCCGCCGCCTGCGGCAATGCAATTTCCTCTTTGTTTTCCTTGAAAAAAGTGGTTACTTCATTGTTGTGACATTCCAAAACACAATCACTAAATATATGTGTAACTTTTGGATTGGGGCCATGTGTTCTCACACACGTATAGTCCTCAGAAAGCTCAATCTCACTAGGCGGGATATTTCCAATTAAACCAGTTCCGGATCCAGAGGATTCTGGAATTGAACTAAGGTTTTTCTGAGATGAATTGCCTAACTTAAAGCTTCCTCCAAGAACTCCTGCTTGTGAAGGCATTGGCCTTATTGAGTTCTTGGAATTGAAATCACCACATCGCTGGTCAGGCTTAGGGATAGCAAAATTGGCTAAATGTGAAAAAGACCTTCCAGAATCTAATGAAAAAGAGCGGAGATTTCCACCAGATTCCTCTTCAAATGGGGCTTCTCCAATTCCAAACAGGACATTAGAATTCCCCTTTTGAAGATTTGATGGTTTACCTTGGGTACAAGGAAAAATTGCAACGTTTGTAGGCAGTGATTTTGGTGCCTCAAAAGAATCGTTATGGCTTCGAAAATTTGGACATTTTATCCTCATTTGTGGTCCAAAGAGAATATTTCTACTGTTGGACAATTGGAGAACCTTCTCCGAATGTTTACTTTCACTTTCGAGACAATCAATAATGCTTAAGCCCACTTTACTACAATCCCATCTCTTCTGATGCCCCTCATTTGATAATCTTGGGGACCTAAATGGATTGCCGAAATTCGAAAACAACTTAAAATCTAAAGGAGAAGTAGGGCTTCTAACTGAATCAGATTCCGAGTTCTTGGGGTTGAACCCCACAAATAGATGAGGAGCATTAAGAAAGGGATTATTTCTGGTTTTCTGACCTAAAATATCAGAGTGATAATAAGGCTCTGAAACAGCATCAAACATCAATTGATCCATCAGCTGATTCTTCTGGTTTGATCTGCTTCTTTTCCTCAGCATTATCTTAAAATCTCAAAATCTCTGAAATATGCAACAGACCTGTCTAATATATTTAAACAAAAAATATCTGTCAATAATAATAACATTTATGAATTTATAAGAGGATAAAAAGACAGCAAGATTCTTAGCAGTCTCAGTTTGGCAAATGTATAAATGGTTTATAAAGAGGAATAGTAACTTATGAATGTGTAGTTGAAATTTGACTTTGACTCAATTTAAAAATCATTATAAATTTGTATTCCAACGGAGGCTAAGTCTAGATTAAGCAGATTTAGATAAAAAAAAACAAAAACAAAAATTGCAGTTTCTTTTCTCTTGATTATTATAACTTAAAAAATCAAGATTTCCACAATAAAAATATAAAAGAAAATGAGGACCAAATGACAGCAAGAAAGTTGAAAACCATGAACTCCAAGAAACTCAATACAATAAGTTTAAATTAAGCAGATTTAGAAAAAAATAAAGTGATGTCGGTAAACATTAAAATAAAGAATCAAATTGCAGTTTGTTATCCCTTGAGGACAAATTAAAAAGCAAGATTTCAGTGAAATATTAAAGAAAAGTCCATCAGAAATAATTATATTTACTATGTTAATAAGCATGCGATAAAATGAGGACAAAATGACAGCAAGAAAGTTAAATACTATGAGCTGCAAGAAAAATTAAGTGCCTAGGAAATTGATTATTATATATTAAAAAACAGGATTTCTATAATGGTATGATCGAAGAAAATCTGTCAGAGAAAATCAATTATGAGATTCAATCCAATATAAGATAGCATTCAAACATCAAAGAAAAAAATTACCCAGAGCCCAGATTTCAAACAAGACAATGCTGTGATCATGATTACCCAAAACAAAGAAAAAAAAAAGTCTTTTAATATTATAAGTCTATTTGATAAATATATAACCAAATAGCAATTACCCAGATGACAAATGGATAATAGTAAATAAAAAACAGGATATCGGCAAAAACCTTGCCCCTCTGAAGTCTCGAGAACAATCAAGAAAATAATACATTGCGTTCATAGCCATGGGATTCAAATGAATAAAAGGGATGAAATCTTAGAAATATATAAGCAAACATAGATATATAAATGAAGAAAGAGAGGAAATTGGGAAAACCCACCTGGTTTTTCCCACTAGAAACTTCAGGGAAATCGAATTTGAGAGAAGACCCAAATGCAGTAAAAAGAAGAGAGAAAATCCCACACCGACCCCCACAGTTTCTCTGTGTATGTGTGAAACTTGTGCAGTACTACACCTCTGAGTTGCATCGAAATCAGAGAGCAGTGAGCTTCTCAAGTACTACACCTCTCTTTATTTTTCTTTGCCATTTATGTATTTACACATGTCAGTTGGCATATGGATTTCGAGCAAATCTAAGAGGTACCCCTTAAATTACAGAATATTACAGACGCACCATTTTTCTTTTCAAAAATTACAGAAATATCCCCTAAAATTTGTTTTCTTCTCCTAATAAGCCAAAAATAACTGTAAAATTCCATTTTTTAGCATTTAGAGTGTGTGTGAGCCACATTATTTTGAAAGAATGTATTCTAAAATAATAGATTGATAAAGAATGTGTAATTGAAAATGAAGGAAAAGTTATTGATGTGATGGAAAATATTATTTTATTGAAAAATGTGTGATTGAAAATTAGTAGAAGAATGAAAATGAAAATTTTAATGTGTAACGAACAAGGGCTTAGCTTTTTTGTTATAATCGAAATTGTCACTAAACGATAATTTGAAAATTTTTAGCATTTACCGTTTTTGTTAAACGATAATTTGAAAATTTTGTATGGTAAAACAAGGCTAACATCTAAAATTTTGATTTAGAAATAAAAATTTCTTTTCTTTTTTAACTAAAAGCATAATTTCCCATTTAGGCAAGGATAAATTTTTTTGAGGTTTTAGCCCCTGTTTGAGCCACATTATAATTTTCATTATCATTCTTCTACTCATTTTCAGCCATACATTCTTCAATAAAATAATATTTTCTATCACATCAATAAATCTTGCTTCTTTTTCAACCACATATTTATCATCACATCACAAAAAAATATGTTGAATTTATGGACACCACATATCCCCACATTGGTATGATATTGTCCACTTTTGGCCTAAACCCTCATGAATTTGCTNGCTCTGATACCACTTGTTGAATTTATGGACACCAGATATCTCCACATTGGTATGATATTGTCCACTTTGAGCCTAAACCCCCATGGATTTGCTTTTGGGCTTTACCCCAAAAGGCCTCATACCAATGGAGATATTGTCCTACACTTATAAACACATCATATTTCCCATGTCTAGCCGATGTGAGACTTCTTTTGCTCCCAACAAAATACATTCTTTCCATTTTAATGTACATCAAACATTCATTACAAATATTTTTCTTACAAATTTCGAAATCAGTTTTTCTATTAATCATAATTAAAGTATAATTTTTTACTATCCATGTTTGGCCCTCATTAAAATTTTAATACATTTCTATCTTTCTTTTCAATCATACATTTTCTAATAAAATAATATTACACATAAATAAATTAAAAAATCCTCATTTTTTGACCACACACTCTCAAAAATTACAATTCCAAAATACATTATTTCCAAAATCTCATTATAATGGGGCCAAACAAGAGCTATATAAAGTGAAAATAAATAGTACTAGCCAAAAGGTTCGTGACGAGCCCGTTTGATAGAGATTACAATCGGATTAAAATTGAAAAACTAGCCGTTATTGTTGACTTTTATTAGACGAGTGGGACTCAATAACGGCTATATTTTCACTTTTAATTGGATTAAAACCCCTACCAAACAGGCTCCAACAAAACAATAATAATTTTTTATATCATTATTCATTCAAAATTGTTTTCATTAAATATATTTATCGATATAATTTCCTATCAATAATAAAGTAATAAAAATATAAAAATAATAATATTTTTTTAAAATCTAAAAATATTCAAATAAAAGTTCAAAAAGTAATTTGAACCATTCGCCCCTGACCTTTGAACAAAGTAGTGGACCTACCCAACTATTTTGTTGTTAAATTTTGGTCCCCAACCTTTAAAAAATAGCGAACTTTGTCAATAGGGACGATATCTATCTATTTTAGGCGTTAAATTCAATCGTGTGACCTACGTATGTGTTTTAATGAAAGATAGAATGCTCCAATCACTATTATTACAAATTCACTTATTTCGCAAATGGCCATTGCGAACAAATAAAGGGAGAAATATATTGTACCCATGTTGGATGGATTTTAATTCAAATTAAAGCCAACAATTAATATTAATCACACATTTCATGAGATTTACAACTTTCCAACCACGCATTTGATCAACTTCTATCAAATCGTACTAAAAATAGGATTTTAATTCCCATCAAACATGGGTTGTATATCATCGAAATAGGCTATCCTAATAGTTAGCCCTTGTTTGACAAACATAAAAAAGAGTTCATGTTTTTTTTTTCTTTCTTTTTTTTTTTTTGAAACAATGAGGTTTGGAATAGTAATTTTTTTAAGAATGTACATGTATAAAATGTAGGGAAAAAATTTGTGTTTACGTGCAAATATTTTATTGTATGAATGTTGGTTGAAAATGAGTTCAAGAAAAATTGAGAAATGGATGACAAACAAGGGCTTAATAGTAGGAGAAGTGCTATTTAGCACCATGAGTGCTTAATATCAATCTAAGTGACAATTAAATATCATTAAATGATAAATTCATTTAAATGCAATGTAAAAATATCCATTAATTGCAACTAGAATGATACTCTAACCAATAACATTATTCTAATAGCAGTTATGAATGTAAGCTTAAAGTTAATATTTTACTTTTAAGTCTTTACCTAAGCCCCTATTTCATGGCCATTATAAAAGAGTAATTAGGGAGAATGCATGGTTAAAATTTAGAGAAAATTTTTAAATTTATATGTAAAATATTTTAGCCCCCGTTTGATGGCAAATATTTTGAAAAATAAAGTTTTGAATGGAGAGTGTATTGTTAAAAGTAAGAATTTTTTTGGATTTACGTGCAAATATTTTATTATGTAAACGTGTGATTAAAAATAAGTATGATAATGAAAGAATTTTGTTATAACGAGAGAAAAATAGGTTCTTATTGTGTAAATGTTGGTTGTAGATAAATTTGAGAAATAAAGAATTTTGAAATTAAGAGAGTTAACTAGAGGCTAAAATTTGTAAATTATATCTAGCTGGAGGCTATGCACTTTGCAGTGTGTCCATGGAAGTATCATTAGTGCAATAGGTCCCCTCTATACCCATAAGACCCAACCAAATTTTAGTCATTGTTGTGGTTGTGTAAATTAAAATCAGATTTTCATCCATGTTTGGTGGTCATTATTTTGATAAAATGGAATTTTGAATAATAGTTTTTTATTTGGTTTAACTCAAAATTTAATTAAAGTTTAAGTCAAAATCAACAATTAAATTTTAATAATATATGTTATGAAATCTACAACTTTTTAATCACACATTCCACCAACTTAAATCGAAATATATTAAAAATTTAATTTTTATCAAAATCTAGTTCAAATCTTTACATTTTGATCAATATTTAGCTCCGGTGTTGTAATTTTAATTTAAATTAAAGTTAAAAATTAATTTTAATCATATATTTTATTGGATTCGCAACTTTTTGACTACACATCTTATTTACTTTTATTAAAATTTACTAAAAATCTGATTTTATACCTCGCCCCACGAGTGAACCGGGTTACAAGCATGAGCTAAGTTGAGCGACAAATGTTCAAACTTGTCGGCTCGTAAAAGTTGGTTTGCAAGTCAATCAAGCTAGCTTGCTCGTTCATTAGCTTGTTTGCTTAACTCGTCTAATTAAGGGATGAGCAGAGGGAAAGAGCCAAACCCAAATTTGACGAAAAAAATTGACCAGTATGATCGATCAAGTCGGGATTGATGATAAATATTGAACAATTTGGGACTTGTTGGGCTAAAATTAGATTTTAATCTAAATTAAAGTCAAATAATCAATATTAATCACATCTTTCATGAGTTTCACATCTTTTTAACCATATATTTCAAAAATTTCTATTACAATCAACTTAAAATTAATTTTAATCTATATCAAACACCCTTTTGACGCGATTCATTTAACACCTGTATTCGGTTGTTGGGCGGGGGAGTGAGTGAGTTTTCCTTTTATTCACTTTTTCAGGTACGGAACTGTCCTTTACTTTGTAGTTTCCCGGTGGCGAAGTTTTCTTGTAATTGCCTCCCATGGACACGTGTACGTGATTCGTTGCAATTCCCGGAGCAATCCAACGGCTATAAATTCAGAATTCATTTCTTACGGTCAGTCAATCCAACAGTCAATAATTTCTGAAAAGTTGTGTTAAGAATTATAGAAGTCCTGCAAATGTCAGTAGGGCCCACCACACGTCTGAATCCCACGTGTCGGAATTTTTCTTTTTTCACTAGGAAGAGAGAATCCAATGTATTTTAATCCAACTATGCCACGTTTGTCACATTATTTCAAAACTATTTAATTTTCGTACTCATTTTCAATCATATATTCACACAATAAAATATTTTGCATAAACTCCATTTTTTCTACATTTCAATCACATATTTTTCAAAAAAATTAATATTTAAAACATTATTAATATTATTTAATTAAATATTAATAAACGACATCGTTATTATGGCCGTCACTAGGCGCCCTGCAAAAGCAATGCAAAACATTGTATCCAAGTCCGTGTTTGGTCATTTTCTGTTTAAGCCGAGAAGAAAGGGCCAAAATTATGTTAAGAGAATTTTACACTTCCTATTTGAAAAGAAAACTGAGTATGTTCACTCGACGGATGAATTAATAGGAAATGGACGGAATAACGATTTTCACAATAAAAAAGTGTAATTAGGGACGAAAATGTCAACAATAGAAGGTAGTGATGTTTTGCACAATGATATTGAAACGTATAAACATCTTGTGGTAATAACCCTTTAGTCTTTACTGGACTCACTATTGGTGCAATGACAGTATATTATACTGAACTCAAAAGCAGTTAATATCGATCCAACACGGGACGACACTACATGCTTTAGACTTGAATATATGAGACCGTAGTCCTGAAAATAATAGAAGACAAAAAATTATGAATGGCAGTGGACATTAGTGGAAGAGCAAATCCAGTACTGTTGGATTTTTGTACCAAAATATATTCCAATATAAGATTTGTGTTTATTGTGCCAGACAAGGACTATCAGTGACTTATCACTATTTCAAATAACTTTTGTGTTACTTTGATTTGATTAAATTCTATAATTTTCACTTTGAATTTTTAATAATTCCATATTTTTACAATGACCTTTTGAATGATAAAAGACAAAGATACCCTTAAATAAACAATACAATTATAAAATGTAACCGCCCAAATCCGAGGTCCCAGCTCAGATTGCCAAGTGGACAGTCACGTAAGCAACATGTCCACGTGGGTAGGAAGCCAGCTGAAAGGTCAAGGGGAGAGAGTTGAAATTAAAAAAAATAGGTTCATCTGAGGTCCTCTAATGCTGAAGAAGAGGTTCATACGAGGCCCTTTCATGCAGAAGTAGAGGCTCGTCAAACCTAAAAATACTGAAGCTCCTAGACCTAGAGCAGAGGTTCCTTCAAACTGTCTGAAGTCCAATGCACCAAAGATCCTTGAATTAAAACTGACCTTGATTCACGATAAAGTCGACGTTGTTCCTTGTAACAGATTTGGAGATTTTTGAGAAGTGATTGATGTGACGTCAGTAATAAAGTATGTCGTGTGTCGGCCTACAAATAGAACGACAGACCTTTTGTCAAACATTAATTGTAAAGAGGAAACAGTGATGTGAGACTTCGGTCTAAGAGATGTTGCCACGTGACTTTGATCCGACGATCACCACGTCGGTCAGAGTAGTATAAATAACCTCACTTTGTATGGAAAAAGGGTGGGCATTTGTGTAATCTTAGAATCAAATATTCAAAGTACCTTCATTCTCGTGAAAGACACAGATTGAAGAAGATTTACATACTTTGTTCTTGACTTATTTTGTAAACACAAATAACAAATACATCAAGATTCCAATACAAAACTCCCTATTTTCATATCTATCCTTCCACATATTCCATTACAAAAGAGAGATTTATTGTGAGAAATCTGCTCGACATTCGTTGATAACGCGATTGCCGTCGTTACCAAAAAATTGTCGGAGCCTGAACGTCTTGGCCTCTTGTCGGAAAGTACCTCCCGCGTCCATTTCAGTCAAACTACCATTCCCGTTCCGATAGAAACGCGCTGGATTTGTACTTGACGTGGCAATAGTAAACTTGGTATCTGTTGAGCTCATTTTTTGGAGTCAACAATTGGTACACAATAGTTGTCTACATAGAATCGAGAAATATGATTATGAATCAGTTATATTATTGAAATCCATGAAAAGATATTATGCATTAGTCTCGAATGCATGTATTCTTGTATAAATGACTATATAATACTCGTGCACAAGTAGTATTAAATAAAATGCTCCTGCTACGAGTATAATTAGGAGTCTTAGGCAATATTCAAGAGACAATCTATAAATACTAAGCTCCTATTTGACAATCATTATTTGTGAAAAATAGAGTTTTGAATAGTGATTTTTAGGAGAATGCGTGGTTAAAAAATAAAGAATTTTAGGTTACGTACAATATTTTATTGTATAATTTTTAGTTGAAAATGAGTATATAAAAAAAAGAGTTTGAAAATAATAGTTGTCAAACATGGGCTAAGTACAAGAAATACATTGTCCAAGAAAATAAACTTTAATCTCAAGAGTGTTCTTGTAAGTGTGTGAATATTTGTGAGCCCACCTTTGCTTCCGACAAGCAAACCTTAAATTTTTTAGGAGCTTCGTATTTGACCAAACAGGGTTCTCTGCTCTCATAGAACCTATAACTGAAAATTTCTCAGAGGGGTATAAGGCAAGTGGAGAAAAAATAGTTTCCACTAGAAGGGGAAGTCTCAGAATCTGCGATTATATGATAACGAGCAAGAAATACCCAACTTTTGAACTAAGGACTGGTTTGTTGTCGTAAAATCATCACCATCTTGCTGCAGGCAATTACTATAAACACAAATGCATGGACAGATGCTGGACATGCTGTAAATCAAGTCTATGATGTTCTTTACATGATGGGACGTGACGACATTGCTGTTGGAGTAGGAGGTGAAGGTGCAATACTTGAAGATGGTACCATTATGCAGAATGTTGGTGGATATCTGCCTATAATTGAGCAGGTTTTTCCCTAACTTTTTCATATATACAATATTCATATAGCAAACTCATCATCATATATATACTCGAGGGAGGTAATCGAGAAAGAAAAAGACGAGTTTTTCCTTATTCTCTGCCTTTATGTTGCATACAACATTTAGAGGTAAATCAGTCATAAAAGAGGGAAAACATTATTTTTTTTTTAAGATTATCACTTCACCTTGCTTAAATAGTACTAGGTCTACAAGACGGGGATGGCACGGTTTCATATTATAGACGCGAAGTAATACACAACCAAATTAGCTTGTAATATTTATCATAGCCTTTCCAATATATTAATAATTTGGTTCATTTTATCAGGGGAATGGTACAGCAGGATATTGTAGGTACAGACAAGCCATTCCAGTAGGTCCTGGAGGAAGATTAGATATTGATACAAACTATGGATTTCGAAAAAGCTTTCTTCCACAGGTATGGCACCCTATATATCAATTATTTCTAGTAGAAAAAGTCTGTTGGTTTCGAAGTATAGAGACAGTCCAAGTAACTCTACCGAAGTTTTTACTCCTATTTTCCAAGGAATGCGAATAGATATATAAAAAATTCATTCATGTTTGGTACACAGTACTAGACAATACAATTGTTAGGAGAAATAGATTGTACTTCTTCATTTTCATTAATTTTGTCTAGTACTAGTGATGTTGAGTCCACATTACCAAACAAGTCACAAACGCATTTTTCTAGCACTGTTTCTCATTCTCTCTTTTGCCTACAATTTCTTAACTTAAAACTTGGAATCAGGGCGGGAGAAAGTACTCACCTCTAAGGCAGCCCACTGCTCAGCAAGTAATGATAGACAAAATTTCTGTTGGTCCAATCACTGTACTTATCATTGGAGCACACACAAATTTTGCAATTTTTCTTATGCATAATCCACATTTGAAGAAAAATATTGAGCACATTTATGTCATGGGTGGTGGTGTGAGATCGAAAAACCCTACTGGTTGCTGCCCTGGGAAGGCCAACTCAGCATGCCAAATTCAGCAGTGTGGAAACCGCGGCAATATGTTCACTGCCTACACTTACAATCCCTATGCAGAATTCAATATCTTTGGAGATCCTTTTGCTGCATATCAGGTACCTAAGTTGTTAGATTGGATATCGTGTTAGAAATGAAGCCATATCCCAATAATAATAATAATAAAATCTAACCACATGAGTCGCTCGCTCAAATTTATAGTGGTTCATCCTTGCACGTAGTACAATATATGATTCATAAACCTGTCATTATTTCCTTGTGAAACAGGTGATTCATTCTGGCATCCCGGTTACGCTTATACCATTGGACGCCACAAACACCATCCCAGTAACTAGTGAATTTTTCAACGCATTCGAGAAGAATCAGCATACTTATGAGGCACAATACTGCTTCATGTCCTTGAAAATGACTCGTGATACTTGGTTTGATGATCAATTTTACACGGTAAACTGATTGAAACGTTGCGTTGAGTAAACAGAGTTCATTCAAACACAAAGTAGATAAGACTTACTGATTGAAATCTCATGTACGACAGAGTTATTTTATGTGGGATTCATTTACAACTGGGGTAGCTACTTCAATCATGCGTAATAGAAAAACCCAAAATGGAGAAAACGAATTTGCTGAGATGGAGTATATGAATATTACTGTCATTACCTCAAATAAGCCTTATCAAATATCTGATGGCTCAAATCCATTCTTTGATGGGTTGAAAATTCCTAAATTCAACTTAAAGAGAAATGGAGTTCACAGTGGACATGTTCAGACAGGAATTCGAGATCCATTTTGCCTAGTAAAGAATGGAAAGGGCAGATGCAAGGTAAGTACATGCCTCTTATTTACAGCTAAAGAAAAATATATTTTTTTCCTTCTTGCTTCTCCTCGATAAAGTTAGCACAGCATAATTTTTTATGGATAAATTCCTAATCTCAGTTACTAGATCAATAATAAACAGAATGAAATAAAAGACACGCGAAAGAAAACAAACAAATTTATAGGCTTCACCTCAATGTGAGAGCTGAAATACGGTAGAGCTATTGATTTTGTTTTTCATTTTTGGCATAATGCTGTTCCTTATAATGATATATTCTTACATATCATGTTTTAATTCTTCTCCAACGTAATGCATATTTATCAGGATGGCTATACGACAGAAGTGGTGGGTCGAGAAGCAGTGCCTGTGCTTGTTGCTGTTAGAGCAAAGCCTAATAATGACAATAGCAGCTCATTAAAGAGAGAATTTTTTAAAAGCTTTCTAGATGTGAGTTGCAGAATTTTTTCCTAGCAATTCATTTTCTGAATTATTTCAGCATATAATATTTACATTTTATTAAGCAATTGATACCTCATTTTCATCATTGTTAAAGGTCATAAACCGTCCTCAGCAGAGCGGGAGGTTCAATTTTACTACACAATTTCTTCATTACAAAGCAATTCTTTACAAACCAGATTTCCAGCGAAGGCAACTCGGGAAGAATATTGTTTTTGACATGGATATGAGTGCTGGAGACTTTTTAGCTCTCTTATATCTCCTGAAATTACCTGTGGAAGTAATTAATCTCAAGGTATAAGTACAAACATATTTCTTTATTTTTAATGTCTTCAAGACTAGACGTAACTAAACTCTTTTAGTCGAATTTATAAGACTTTATGTTAAATAAATAAAAATCTACTTCACCCTATATTGCGATTTTCATTCAGGCAGTACTAGTAAGTCCAAATGGATGGGCAAATGCGGCAACAATAGATGTCATCTATGACTTGCTTCATATGATGGGGCGCGATGATATACCAGTTGGTCTAGGAGACATGTTTGCACTCAACCAATCTGATCCACTTTCTTCTGGTGTTGGAGACTGCAAGTACATTAAAGCTATCCCTCAAGGTAGTGGTGGCTTTCTTGATTCAGATACTCTATATGGGCTGGCTCATAATTTGCCTCGAAGCCCTCGAAGGTACTAAGTTCATTTTCCAAGTATTCTAGAAAATCAAAATTTCGACAAGTGCAGGAGTGAGATATCCATCAGTACTACTAAAGAGGAGAATGTCTACCAATTCAAACATAGCGGCTTGTCTTTTTCTTGTGTCAAAAGAGCAATCCACGAACTCTGTAAAATTGGAATTTTGCTCAAATCGTGTCAGCTAGAATTTTATCATTTGATGTCAGATGCACTACTACTTAATTCTGTGTTTTATCCCAGGTATACGGCAGAAAAATCAGTGAAATTTGGTGCTCCTCGAGACACAGATCACCCTGAACTCAGACAACCACTGGCTATGGAGATATGGGAATCAGTGGTAAAATCGCTTGATCCAGGATCTAAAGTAACCATTTTAACCAATGGTCCTTTAACTAATATAGCAAAGATTCTTGATGCAAACAAGAATTTTAGCTCTCTAATGCAGGTGATTTCCTTTGCATACTCTTTTAGTCAAAGAAGAAATTAAGATCTTTTTTGTTATCTTATGCAGTCTTATCCATTACCACGTCCCAGATATGCCCTAATTGCTCACATGACTTATTTCCAATTTCCGATGGCTTCTCCTTGAGTATCTAGCATTTTTCTAGCAATTCCAAGTTTTGCTTGTTCTTTTCTGATTCTACTCTGTACACCATAACACTTTGATTCTTTTTTCCTGTCTGGGTTGTCACATAGGAGAGCAATGTAGCTTTCTACTAATTCAAGACCATTAGAGCTTGTTGAGTATGCACTATTAAAATTAGACTAGATATTACAACGGACAAAATTTTAACTTTGTTTTCTTTCTTTTTTTTTTTTTTTTGGGTATTAGATAGGCAGTTTTTTTGCTAATGCCTCGAATCAAGCTAATTAATCAGCCAAGGATCACACTTCCATTTGTTAGAAAATAGAAAAGAGATTTTAGATTCAAATAATCCATCAAAAATAATTATATCAAACCTTTTTCATATATAAACTTTAAAATCCATAGTCCATGTTGAAATCCTAGAAAACAATAATATACAAACATACATATATCCATAATTGTCTGATTGTTTGCCTGAAGGGTTACGATCTTCCAAAGTGATTTGTAGCATTCTCTCTTGATTTTTCTCTGTTGATGTTGATGTTGATGGAGATGCAGAGAAAAGAAAACCACACTCACCATTGGAGATCATGACCTCTATAATAATAAGATAATGAATAATCATTATCTTTCATTTGTTTCAAATTGGCTCCTCATCAATTTAAAACAACATTCCGATCTCTACACTATATTTCCATGAAACCTAATACCCATTAATCAAAATTAACTTTAGTGGATCACTTTAATTGACTAATATTCTTTAAATAATAGCAGCACACATTTTAATATATTACGTGTGGCCCAAATATGTTAGAATTTTCCAACACCATTCTCTATTTGAAAGTAAGGTACTTCTTGATGAAAATATAACAGAGATTTTTCATTCTATGCAGGATATACTTATAGTTGGGGGCCATATCAACAATGACAAAAGTGACAAAGGAAATGTCATTAACATTCCTTCAAATGAATATGCAGAACTCAACATGTTTCTTGATCCTTTGGCTGCAAAAATGGTTTTTGATTCGGGTCTTAACATCACACTCATCCCTCTTAGCATCCAACAAAAAGTTAGCAGGTTTCAAAAAGTTCTTGAAAGGCTTTACTTGACAAAGATGACACCTGAAGCATTGTTTGCCAGGCGTTTAATTTCAAGATTGCATCAGTTGAAACAAACGCATCCTAGATATCAACATACGGTATGCAAAGTCTGATATCATTTTTGGTCGTTAAAAAGTATAACTAAATGATTATGAGATAGAAATACATAGAAGAATAGAGAATGTCTGTATTTATATCTAAAATTACAAAAACAATGACAACCACAGAAAATCAGAAATTGGAGTGTGAATTGCTAACTATAATGAATGCACTATGGATATGATGTCGGAAATTGCTAGGATTCTCGTTTTTTCATTTCGTGCTTTCCCTCTCATTAAATTTCATTTTGTTTCAAGTTGGTCTCTTGACTTAAACTTTGTTACAATTTGATCATGCTGCCCATGTCCATTAGTTTGACAAATGGAAAGTTGATGAAACTGTCTACTTATTTGTCAACTAGACTGTCACATCACGAGCATTCCACTAGTCAAACTAAGGGTCATGGATTGGATATTTACGCTGAGTTACTTGGGACTAAGTTTAAGTTAGGCCAACATGTAACAAAATGAAGTTCAGTGATCTATATAAAATTTTGTTAGAACTACCTTGAACGAGCTTAGACCTTCTCAACTTGAACCAGGCTATGGTCCTAAGCTCGATAGAATCGTGGTCGACCCCATAGGGACTATACCAAGATGGGTTTTGACTCTCTATTTAGCCTTGTGTACCATTTCCACAAGGACTGTATCTTTAACATCCCCTCAAGATTGCGCTCATTTTTATGCAGGACAAGTTTTTGGGTGAGATCCTTGGTGCGGTAATAATAGCAGGTGACCAGTTCACTCTGAAGACAACATATGTAACTAGACGTATAAGTGTGTTGGCAACAGGTATTGAATCTGAAGATGGACAGATAACTACTGATCAAGATCAAGGAAATCCTGTAAAAGTATTGGAAAATGTCGATCCGGATGCTTATTACGATATTTTTGCGAATCGACTAACGGACGAAAAACAATCTGCCATTGTTGGAAGCTTTGAAGAACAAAGAAGAATTTGGAATACACCAAGAAGTTGAATCTAAAATGGCCTGCTGAAGGAGGTCAAATTTCCAAAAGTGCTGGTTTTTCCCTCTTTGCTTGTTCATTTTATGTACTTTTATATATCAGTTGCTACCAGCCAACATTTTATACAGAAATAAAGGAAGAAACTGTGTAATTTCAATACAACACGTACAATACAATACAATGAAAAGGAAGTAATACAATTTTTGTACCACTTCGTTTGGGTTTGCTTTTATCATAGCTCTATATTGCGGAATTAGGTTTTTCGTTGGATGAACTGCATAATCCTCATTGCTGATATTGAAAAAAAAAAAAAAGATGGTAGGTACAGCTAGACCTGAACAACCAACCTAGATGGTAGGTACAGCTAGACCTGAACAACCAACCTTGGCACCCCTGGTTTGACCCGGGATCCCGGGCCAAGTAGCATAATTCACCTTCATGTGCTTAATATTGGATAAGTTGGAACTATAGTCACTACATAAATGGATTGTTTATTCTTGTCAATGGACTACTGATATTGCCAAAGGGAATAATACCGCCACAGGAGCAATTTTCTGACCGCGAAATATCGAAACAGATGTCAATAGACAATCTCCAGGAACTGCTTTTCCTTAGCAGAAATATAGAGAATATCAGAGACATCTTCTGAGTTTTATGACAGTATCATACACACTCACTCACGTTTAAACAAAACAAACAAAACGAACAATTCAATGTTTAGTTTATTTCTTTCTACATATTAAGAAAAAATCAAGTAGTTGTCTTGTGCAAGAAAAAAATATGAAACGAGAATAGAGATAGATCACCATTCACCGCCATGAAATCTTTGTAATAATATTAATTGTTTTAAATTGTACAGAATTACCTAAAGGGATATTATAATGTAAAATTCTATTAGATAACATGGTCATTATTTAATAGTAGATTTTGAGGGTATACAACATTTTCCTATTATTATTTAATAAATTTTGAGGATATATAATATTTTTTTGAACAAACGTATACTAGTTTTTAGCTAATTTTTACTTGAATCCTATAAAGAAAATTTTATTGATTGCACTTGTTAAAATTTAAATTATGTATATATAATATAAAATTAATGTAAATAATTTATTACTAAATTCTTCTAGTTTTAGGTTGATATTTTCACCAATATGCATATGCAAAGAATTATGTTGTTCAGTCTTTTAAGTACCCCCTCCGTCCCAATTATATAGGCTTGTTTCGTTTTTCACACGGATGAAAAAAGCTCTTTATTGTCATTGAAAAATTAATTTTTGCCAAGATCTTTCCTAATTTACCCCTATTTAATTTTCAGTGTGTAAAACTAAATTATTGTTGCAATTAATAAAGAATTTGAAAAAGAAGAAGAAATGAGAGTTTTTCCATGTTTCCAAAAAGTGAGAAATGTATGTATTTGAATGATTTCAAGAAGTTGACATATTAAATGAGAAAAATTTAATAAGGGTATATTGGTAAAGGAACACAACAAAATATTCTACATTAAGAAACAAGTCTATATATTTGGGATAAGAGAAAAAGAAAACTCAGCCTATATAATTGGGACGGAGAGAGTATTAACTTATTGTTGTGGAATTATTCCACAAGTGGATTGTATCATATACAAGCAAGGTTCTAAAATACATAATGTGTGACAATACATTTCGATCGAATATAAAAAATACAAGCAGTGCATGTCTATGTGAAGCATATGCATAATTATCCATTTTTCAAATTTTAATATTATTTTAAATATTCTAAACTAATAAATAAATAATATAATGAATTCTTTGAAATTTATACATATTCTTAAAATTAAAAAAAAAACATATTACTCAAAATTATAAATACTATAATTACTTAAGCTTTATACATATCTTTCAAATTGTCACCAAAAACATATTGCTTGAAATCATAAATGCTACAATTATTTGGTAATCAATTCCTACAATTAGATTTAGAGATGAATATCGACTTGGGTAGTGAAACTATATAGGAAGAAAGAAGGAGAAGGAGGCTCAACCTCGGCATAGATAAGTTGCAACTATATGAAAAAATTTGTTTTGATTTTTCTAAGCGTAAAGCCCTACAAATTACTGTATATGGGTGATTTGGACTAATTTGATATTTGCTGGGCTCAATTTGCTTCTTTTTTTTTTTAATTATAAAAATGGGTTGAATTTTGTTATGCTAATCTGGACACAATTTTTAAAACAAATACGTGTGCATTTTGACGTTTAAACACGCATGCAGTCAACAAAATAAGTTGACCGCACTATCACACTCATATACCTCGTATGTGGGGGCATTTCAAGAGTCCTAAGCATATGCAAAATATATGCGCGTATTTTAGAACACTTGTATAATACAAGTATTAAATGGTGAGTAAGGTATCATCCAGAGAGGAATTATTGTTGATCACACTTTAATTAAAACTAACCCTCACAAGAAAACTAAGAAATTATGAAATTAGTTTGATTTTATGTTTTTCTAAAGGTAATTGGCGCAAAACGTCCCTACATTTTTTGATTTTTGTGCAAAACGTCCATACCTTTCGTTTTTTGGCTCAGAAAGTCCATACCTTTCACATTTTTGACGTAAAACGTCATTTTGACTAATTTTTAACATAAAATGATCAGTATAACCTCATGTATAAATAAAACAAAAAAAGAAAAGAACAGAAAAATCAAGGTACAAAGCAAGTCATGTACCAAAGCAAGTCATGTAAATCTATATTTCATTGTCAAAATTTGAAACTTTTAAATCGGATCCTTTTATTCCAAACTTAAATTGAATTTAATTTACATTATTAATCTTTTAACACCTCTGCCATCTACACATATATTGATTTTAAGAAAATAAGGGAAATCGATATTTTCTCTTTCAAGAATTTAAAATGTTAATAATTATAGGATAAATCTAAATGTACCTAATATTTTACATAATCATTTATCGAAAGGCCAAGTGGCGGCCCCATATTGGAGGGGCGGCTGGCCGGCCTTTAGGTAAAACTTTTTGTAGATGATTATGTACGTATAGCATGATCCATAATTATATATATTAATTACGACCTTAACAAATAATATTTTAATATAATTATTCTTGGTCTAACCAAACAATTATGTGGAATATTTTCTTTTGATATTAAAATAAAATAGGGACATCACCTCCACTTAGCCTTCCCAATATTAATTAATTGAAAGAAGGATTGGAAACATTCCTAAATTTGTCCTCATTATGATTTTCTTATTTAATTCGCCACTTTTCCTTTTCAAAGTCGAGATTTCTGTGTTCTACCGAGTGAAAAAGAGATTCCTACGATTGATTCTCGACTAGAATTATTGTCTTAATTTTGCAATGCGAATTGTCGGCCATCATCTTTGCCAACCATACTAAGGGCGTATTCGTAGAGATAAAAATCGGATTAAATTGAAAAATTAATCGTTATTGTTGACTTTTATTAGACGAGTGAGACTCAATAACGACTATATTTTCAATTTTAATTGAATTTTAAGTATGATCGAACACAACTAAATCGTATATCAATTAGAGAAGTTCAAAATAATGATAGCACCCCCATCAGTTGCATGTTTGCATATTAACATAAATTAAATTAAAGAAAAGAAAAGCATACAAATGATTATTTATTATTTCGTCCAAGTATCAAATATGAAAAAGCGTGTTTAGGACTCCACAATTTTGTCGAATCAATACTTCGGGGCTGGTGAAAGGCAATGCCGCTTTTAAAAGATGAAAAGATTGGCAAAAAGCGGTCCTAAAGAAAATAATTTAATGCATTTTTTGAGAGAATTCATCGTAGATATTTATTATTTATAAGTTATCAATGAACTTGGTATATATTTTCATAAAAAGATTTAAAGCTAGATTCATACACATCTCCAATTAAAAGTTAAATGCAATGAATACGGGCCCCGTACATAGTTCAGTGGTGCAAATGATATGAGTGAAGTAGTCTCAACTGAACTGTCAGCCGCAGTGTGAGGATTCGATTCATACTTCTAATAAGGTTTGGAATTGGACTTTTTGTGGGCACCAGTACGGCAGCTCTTGTATTATGTCCTGCTGAGGTACATCCCACGATTTACCTCCTCTACGATGTTCTAGGGACGAGGCAATGGGGAGCCCTCAAAGTTGGGGTTCAACCTTTTTTAAATGCAATGAATATGATAAAATCAACCTCAAGAAAAAATAATAAATTATGCCCATAAATCGTGGTCGGTTTCATGAAATTTTATTAATGTAAGAGGTTATTAATTATCGTGATATTAATTCAGACTAATTATAGAAACATATTTACACAAATTACATAAACCTCATTTATAGGCAAAATTGGATCTATAATTGTAAAAAAAATTATGATTAGCCTCTATAATTTTGAAATGGTTTAAAGGTGTCTCTATAATAATCTAATATATAAAATTCATTTTATTTATAATTAATTTTGAGTAAAATAAGTCTATTTAATTTCAAGCCCCCCC
>CAIGRF010390527.1:5474-27325 GCA_903798235.1 Fraxinus ornus | reverse complement strand
AAAAAACCAAACCAACTGGGCCAACTCAATAAGCCCAAAGGGCAATTGCATCATTGTGCCACACAAAATCCCTTCACCTGTGGTATGGCAGAATCGAAAGAATTGTTAGATAAGTTGAGATATCTAAGATTAGTCAAGTTCTGAAAACCATCAGGAATCTGCCTGTAAAAACCACGAGAACTTGAATTCAAGTAAAATAAATCATGAAATCTAAACATCCAATCAGGAACGACCGAGTTAAAACTGTTGTGGGAAAGATCAAGTACTTCAAGCGACGTAAAAATAACAATACCTAAAGAAGTGATACGCTTTAGATCACATCTGGATATGTGCAATTCGACCAACAAGGGAATCTTGTTTAACTCGAGCAACCAATTAGTTGCATTGTCAAGATCAATACCAGCCAAATCCAGGAGCTTTAAGGAAGATAAATGAGAGCCATAGAATCAATTTTAAGCTTAGTGTTTTAAAAAGTCCATTAGAATCTCCAAGATTGAGGTAGTGCAAACGTGACAGATTTCCACGTTGTTGGGGAATTACTCCCTGGAATCCAGCCTGGGAAAGATCTAGATGCTGAAAATTTTCAAAGAAACAATGGAACTTGGAATTCGAATCCCTTCAAAATATCGGTACAGCTCAGATATAATCGAGAAAGATAATTCAAATCAAGCAAAGAAGGATTCAGCTTCTCTCCCAACTTATATCTCGAGTGAGCTTCAAGTTGTGAGGATTATGAAGGTGAATCTCATGAACTTGAGATGTTATATTGTCACAAACGATCTCAGCCCATTTACAGCTATCCTCATCTGCCCAAGAAGAGCCGTTTTTCCAGGATCTTGTAAATCTTTCTCGAACAGCAGAAGGGCCTTCCTCACAGTAGAGAATACTTTGCAGAAGCAAGTATTAGGTGCTCTTTTAGTGCATAAGCAGAGGCAAAAGAGAATCCCAATAGATCTGGTAAATAGAACCATGATCACTCAAGTACAGAATCAGGTGTAAATAATTATAGATGTGTTTGCAGCTCTTATTGCATATTTGTATCCCTTAGCCTTCATGTATACTTGATGCCTTAACAGCATGAGTTTTTTTTTTTTTTTTCCAAAGACAAATTAGTAAAATATATTAATCTGTTTATTTCGACATGCAATGTCTAATGTGGAAGAACTCTATGTTGATACTACATCATAGTGTCGTCTTTCACATGAATTTTAAATAAATAACCAAACTGAAACCTAAAGCAAACTTAATAAAATAAAGTTAATGACTTACATGAAAATTCGCTTGCTATAAGTTGGAATGACTAACTGTATTTTGAAACCAATTAATATTTCGTTGTTTTTATTATCTCCTGGTATCAATTATTTGCAAGAGGAAGTTGATTTTTTTTTTTTCAATACAACACTAAGAACCGACAGTGTCCTGCTGTCACTTTCCACAAGGCATATTTCCACCAAAAATATCTCAATTAAGTACAAAAACGAGAATTTGAGACTGATATATAGGGGCTGCTATACATTTCATTTTCAACCATTATGCAAGCAACTCTGAAAGGATTCCCATCCGAATACGGGAGCCTTGTATTCAAACATTGAGCTAGCACAAGAACGGTCGTATTCTGTACTGATTCAATCATCCAAACATAAGGGGATGTATGACAATAATTGCAAAACAAATCCAGAATATCTAAACCATTGTCAAATAAGCAGAGCATATAATTTATCACTGCTATAACTAAGAGAGGGCGATTTTATGTCCAAGGAATGATAGATAAGCTTAATGGAAGAGAGAGATGAAGTTTTCTTTGAGACTTTAGCTTGTATATTCAAATCTTCTGGTGCTTATAGAACACGACAACCAGTTAAGTAGAACAACCAGATTTGATCATGCAAAATAACATATTCCAAATTCGAAGTAAAGAAAAAAACACAAAAGTTGATCCGATATAAGAACTGCTGGATTTACTTTCTTTACTGAAAGTTTGAAGACATAGTCACCTTAAAGAAGGTGGCACTATCACATGAGTAAAACCTTGAAACAATATCATTGAATAGAAACAATTTGTTGCTCTGTTTCCTCTTTCAAAATGACGATGTCAAATTGGGTATACTGCATCAACCAGTTTGAAATGATTCTAAGAATAGAAGAAAGTTTTTATTGAACCATGAGACATTTTGGAGAATAAGCATTTGTTGAGCGCCAAAGACGAGAATCCTAGGCTTCCCAACCCCTCAATAATGTGGCACGAGCAACACGATTCACACCCAGAGTGAAGGCTCCCATGCGAAGGTTGCAATCGTGAGACTGACACATATTCTTGAGGTTATGGAAGGCTCTTGTCATGTATTTCTTAAGTTCCCGATTCACCTTCTCTTCATCCCACATAAAACCTTGAATGTTCTGTGTACAAAATTCATAACTACATCTCAATGAGTTTCAAGAATGATATCTTTAAAAAAATTATTCATCAAATAATTGAATCAGCAATCACGCTGTCATGTCATGCTTGTCTATTCCCACATTGATTAACAAATTTATAAGAATTCATAGGAGGAATTACAGAAAAATATAAACACTTGAAGTCATCTATTTGCAAAATATCTTACTGTTACAATAATTGTGAAAATAAACTAATTTAATTTATCACCTATTCCGTGTCAAAAAGAATACTATGAAAAATTAAATCCGATATTTCAGATGATTGATATGCAAATATGTGGATGTTTTAAAATGATTAAAATATTTGTTAATTTAATTGCTCACTGTTTTTAGTAAAATTGAGAGGATAAATTATCAATTTCTCTTTACAACAAGATCAAGTGAGAAGAAATTACCTGAACCCACTCGAAATAGCTTACTGTCACTCCTCCTGCATTTGCATAGATGTCAGGGAGTATTATAACTCCTTTCTTGGACAAAATCTGCAACAACACAACATTTTGTCATTTAAAATAAGTATATACCAGAAGAGAGAACTTAAACCATACTTGGGAGCAGCTTCGTACCTCATCAGCTTCGGGGTCGGTCGGATGATTTGCTGCTTCTATGATGTACTTGGCCCTGACGTTTCCAGCATTTTCTCTTTCAATCAAGAAAAGAAATGGGTAGAAGTTAGTTGGGACTAAAAAGGTTCAAGAATTTAAAACGAAACATGTGAAAGAATGAGAATCCGAACGTCCAACAAAAAATAAGCAAAAAAATATGCAGTCGTTGGACAGATTTCACTCATGAAAACACCTTGCTGCATTCCGTTGAAGATTTTGTGCAATAATTAGGAATAAGACCAACCACATATTCTGTTAACCTGTTCAAAACTCCACCTAGAGCGCATGGTATGAGAACGTCACATTCATGAACGAGCACTTCATCCGAATCCATTGCATCACCACCATAGAAATCAGTTAACCTTCCAGTTTTCTCCTTGTGCTGAAGCAAAGCTGGTATATCAAGTCCATTAGGATTCTTCACTGCTCCGGTTATGTCACTCACAGCTACAACCTTACCACCTTTCTCGTGTATGAGCACTGCGGCCCACGATCCAACATTTCCAAACCCCTGAATGATAATGCTTAGTTAACGTCGAATATTGCAAGGATATTGTGCATCTACATGGTTAAGAATGGATAAAATGGAGTTCAAATTTACTTGAATGAAATTATACCTGAATGGAAAATGTTAAATCTTTTATTGACTTGCCATGCTCGGCAAGTAATGCTTCTGTGGCATATACGACACCACGGCCAGTTGCGGCCTCCCTGCCTAGTGAACCGCCAAGATCCTGACATGCAAAGGTAAACGTTGAACTTCCACGGCTAAGATGAAATCTCATCTTAATTTACAAGATATATCAAAAATATAATATTTAGTATCATCGAAATATTTACAATTGGTTTTCCTGTCACAATAGCAGGCGAGTGACCATGAAACTTTGAGTACTCGTCCAAAATCCATGCCATAGTCTGCACATTACAAACATGTTAATCGCTTCCATTCTATGAAATATGTTTATGACCCCAACAGATGAAAATTATTGAATAAAAGAAAAAGGGATAATAGAAATTATTAACCTGAGCATTGGTTCCCATGTCAGGTGCCGGTACATCAGTATGAATTCCTATAAGATCGTGAATCTTCTGTGTAAAGACACGGGTAAGGCGTTCCAACTCACTCTTGCTTAAATCTTTTGGATTACATCCTATGCCACCCTTAGCTCCACCATATGGAATGTCGGCTACAGCAGTCTTCCAAGTCATCAGTTGGGCAAGAGCATTTACCTCATCAGGGTCAACCTTTCAGTTTTTAAGAGCACGTCAGCACAAAATATGAATAAAAACAATTTCAAATGTTAGCTCCGGATGTAAATAACGAGACAAAAAGATTCCGCAATTACAAAATGTGAAAAGTCAGTAGAAAGGCCAAATAATATACGCAAAAATCTTATCATGATAAATCTGGGAGATAATACAAGGTTCTTGCATCTAAACATCAATTATGTCTTTCATTCGTTATCCATTTAAGTCATATCACTGCAACTCATTGAGCTTTTTAGTGGAGTATACTTGATGTAAATGAGTTCCATTTCCAGTACTTAAGAAGGATCATTTATGCCTATAGTAATAACAAGATTTCATTTTCTTTTTTCAGAACACCAGTCGTGATCTGCCTAAAAAAGTCTTCAAAAAAGCCATTATAATCAACTAAAGAAAAGAATGAAAAATAGTTGTCTTATATTCATTCCCTATCCAATTACTGCTGCATTCAATCAAGAATTTCAAGAACCTTGAACACAAAACTCCAGAATCCACAAACAAAATCAAACAAATATAAAAAGAAAAAAAAATACAAGTATATACGCAAGTAAAATGACAAAAAATCACAACCTCTGGATGGTATCTGATTCCTCCCTTCATGGGACCACGAGCATTGTCATGTTGCACTCTAAATCCAACATAAGACACCAGTGTTCCATCATCTTTGGGAATTGTGCACTCCACCTGAACATCATCAAATACCCATAAACTACATCAAGAAAATTTCAAAGAAACTGTACAAAATACCCATAAATATATCTTTTACCAGCCCAGTGAGCCCACATCAAGAAAACGAACAAAACGCGCCTTAAAGATAAAAACAAAAAACGCACATTTACATAAATTGACCAAATTTTACACGTAATTTTTCTGTTTTACCTTAATCTCTCTAAATGGGATCAAAAGGCTCTTCTCAATCTTGGAGTCGAGCCCAAGAATGCGAGCCGCTTGACGGAAGTTGCGATTGGTGGCAGAAAGGGCATTCATCGCAAAGCTCTGTTTATTAAATCAATTGCACAGTTCAATTAAAAAAGGAAAGAAATATCTGTGCACGAAGTCAATTTCGATTAGCAGTAGATCAGAAGAACTTGAATCAAGCTGCATAAGGCATGCCAGTTTGCTATCTATTTATATTTTTGTTGGGTTGGGGGGTGAGGGGAGTAGGGGTGGTATGTGGCGACTGGTATTGGGTAAGGTAAGGTTGATGAATCACAGTTGACAAAGCAGGAAAAGATGGGCGCGTACGTGTAGAAAGGTTAAATTTTCTTACCGGAAAAATTAATTAAAGAATTGCTTCTTTTTTTTTTTTTTTTTTGAAAGTTTATTAAAGAAATTTTTTTTTTTTTTAAAAAAAAAAGCAATTTAACTTTTTTAAAAACTTAAAACACGTTTGAAAAAGAAAAGTGATTAAGCTCATGTTTAATACACATTAAAATTTTTATTATCATTCTTCTACTCATTTTTAACCAAACATTTTTTAATAAAATAATATTTTTCTTCACATCGATAATTATTAATTTACATTTTACTCTTACTTCTATGTCATAAAAGCACACATTATTTACTTTTTTTTTTTTTTTATATGAAAGATAAATCCCTGTTTGATGGGGATTAAATTTTGATAAAAATCGATGAAATGTGTGGTAGAAAAATTGTGGGCCTCATAAAATGTATGGCTAAAATTAGTTTTTCGCTTTGATTTAGATTAAAAATTTAATTTTAATTGCTATCAAACAAGGCTAAATGAAGGTTTTTTAAATTAAGTTCGCTAATCTATCAAGTATCCTTAAAAATAGGGAAGATTGCATTTGGAGTCCTAATCTTTTCAAAAAGAAAGCTTTCATTTTTGGCAACACGATCCCTTACCTTGACCTAATTTCGACAATTTTTTAATAAGGACAAAACTGGCATTTTCTCTTTCCTATTTACAACGATTTTAAAATAATCAAAAAGAACAAAACAAAACAAAACAAAAAGGAAAATTTTGAAATCAAGAATTCTTTTTTTTTTTTTTTCTTTTCTTTCTTGAAAATGGAGAGAATTTTTCAAATAATTGAGAGTGGAGATTGCGAGAATCGATATGGATTGAACTAAATAAAAATGGCTCTATAAAAACTTTAAAAGACCATATGCGAATGTTACTTGTATTGACACCTAGAGTTGGATAATAGCATTAATTTATGGTTAAGAACGTCATCAAAATAGAGATATCTTCATTTATTGTCAAATGCATTTTATAGGTGACATTGTGCCCCTTCTTTTGTTGTCCAATTTGCATTGGACAATGAATGAAGAGGACCACTTGCCCACTTTCATCCGTTTTAGTGACAATCACAAGTTATGATTAGTATCATTATTCGTTTAAAAAATATTTGCAATTCAGTAAATAATACTACAAATGAATGGATTGTATCAATTTGTAAAATAAAAAGATTTGTACATAATAATATGCTTCGTCGCCACTTTATGATACTTATATATAAGTATATATGTTTATCTATATACCTAGTATTGAGATGTTGATATTTTCGTACTTAATTCATTGGACACATGAACGCTTATGCATCGATGTATTTCGCTCTAGCACCTATGAGAACTCTCTCCATTTCATTTCGAGATAGACTTAAAAAATCCTCTTCGACCTCTAGTGTCTCTTGGGCAAATTTTAAAACGAAACAGACCCAATCGAAGTAGGGATTGCAAAATGTTGCTTCCCCTTGTTTATAATTTTAGTATGTTTTGAATGTAAATTGTATTCAAAAAATAAAAACTCGATAAAAATATGTAAATGGGAAAATAAGACCATAAATGTATAAATATGACAAAAAATGAGATATTTTATTATTGTCATGCGGTCATAGTTATTAGATTCGACTCGATTGAGGTACAAGGTCATAGGCTACTAATTGAACTGGTGGGTCGATGATCATACCGATGGGTCCTTGATTTAAAATTATACAAAAAGTTATTAAAGTATAAAATTTTCTCTTTAAGTCAAAATTAAAAATTTTAAGTTATTCATTAATTATTTTTATATCTTTAAATTACTAATTTTGTGAAATTAGTGATAGTTGTTATATTTTGATTTTGTTATTTTGTATATTATATTAAAAATTTATATTATATTCATTTTTTGTCATGTACAAATTATTTATCAGTTATTGACCAAAAATATTTGACTATAATATTTTTTTAAAAATATTTTTAGAAAACAGTAAATGATCATGGCTTAGATATAGCTTATTACACAAAAATGATTGAAAAGTGTTGTTTGTTCCAATTGTAAGGTAGTCGTTCTTGTTCCTATTAGCCGAAGGTCTAGGATTAGATTTTGTGCCCTTAAAATTTCGAAGTTGAAATTTCGAAACCCAATCAATCAAGCCGATGAGTTTATTAAAAAAATGTCGGTCGACTCAAACTTTGACTAGATTTGCACTCGAGTCACGTGATCCTACTTAACCCGATCAAGGGTCTAGGCCATCGATTTTTGGTCTAACCAACCAGGCTATATCAAATGTAATAATTATGGATGTAGCAACTCAATAAAATTTGTGGGAGATGGGATGAGGAGGGCCATCCCACCATGCCCCACCATTGTTCATTAAATCTCTCTCTCTCTCTCTCTCTCTCTCTCTCTCTCTCTCTCTCTCTCTCTCTCCACCTTTTATGCCTACTTACATTTTAAAGGTAGGTGTGATATTTGTTTATAATAAAAATAATACATTTCAAGTTCAATTTTACCTCATCTACATCCTAGTTGATATTTTGTACTACATTTCATAATGTGACAATCGATTTTGTCATTAATTTTTCCTATACTTATTTAAATAAATGATCTCGATTTTTACAACTGATGGAATGTCATCCAAAATGTACACATTTAATGTACAAGTAAACTAATCCTTTCAAATTTAACCATAGAAGAGTTCCCTATGGTATGACAATGGCGGCCGATGAATGTCATATCCGATATGATCATATGAAGAAATTAATTGTGCACTTTGGCCACCTATATACTTGGATTATGCTTCCACCTCAATGGTTTGTTTAAAAGAACAATTAATTATTAATTAATCCAAATTGTTAGTTTATAATTTAAAAGCCAACTAATCAAATTCTATCCCCTCAAATCTTTGCCAAATTAGGTCCAGGATCACCACTGCGAAGATAAAGGTATTTTAATTCTCTATTTATTAAGCCAAAATCGTGTCAACAATTATTAGTTAAAATTTAAATAAATAAATATGTTGACTATCGAGTAGATTAAACTTTTAAAATATTTTCTATTCAATCTGCAACATTCCGAAGGTTCATACTAATTTTTTTTTTTTATTAATTATATATATATATATATATTTACGTTTTATTGTAGTTAATTTGTCTCGTTGTGATACTGAATTGTTTTCACAAATAATTCAATAAATTTTTGGAGGGAGAAGGTCAAGATTTTGCAAATGAAATTAGATTTGATTGATGGTTCAATTGGAGAAATTAGAAATCATAAAAAATGATATGATTACGTTCTAAAAGCAACATCAATAGATATCAAATCGAGAAGTGTAATATTATTTATAGCAAGTGATTGCAATAGTTATCATATTTGATAGCTTGTTATTTGAAATATTAACTTTTTGTAATTATGTTGTCTCGAATAACAAGTCATGCCTCAAGTTGTCATATATGATGATTACTGTAGTCGTTGACTATGAATAACATTGCCCCTGTTTGGTACATATTATTTTTTTCATTATCATTCTTCTACTCAGCCCCCGTTTGGTGCACATTATTTTCAAAAGAATGCATTTTTTTGGTTGATGTGATGGGAAATATGTGGTTGAAAAAGAAGGAAAAAATATTGATGTGATAAAAAATATTATTTTATTGAATAATATGTGGTTGAAAATGAGTAGAAAAATGATAATGAAAAAAATAATGTGGCCCAAACAGGGGCTCATTTTCAACCTCGAATTTTTTAATAAAATAATATTTTTCATCATATCAATAATTTTTTCTTCTTTTTCAACCACACATTATCCATCAATCTATTATTCCAGAATACATTCTTCCAAAATAATGTGACTCAAACACACCTATTATTTTATTGAAAATCAAATGAACCAAAAATTGATCGAATTTTTCAACCACCTCATTTACGAAAAAATAATGTTATCTAGTGCCTAGTGTTAGAATACCTGTCTAGGTGGTTAATATGTTCAATTATATGAATAATGCGATATTGTATTTAAGTGAGTCTATCAATTACTATCATATAGTTATCATCTAAACGATCGTACATTACTTGAAAAGACAAAAAAAAAAGGAAAAAAAATTGTCAAAAGGACCAATAAAAGTTCGACACTATTTTCTCTGGTGAGCGGAGGAGTGACAGTCGCTTTGGGGACGCGGCGACGCGTTGTCGCACTATTCAACAAAGGCTTGTTCAATTTGCCAACTGTCAAGAATTATCCACAGAAATAATAATAGTAATAAAAAAAACAACCTTTCCAAATAAAAATGTAAGAAAATTTGACTAGAACAGGTCGAGGCGGCGATTCGCGGCGTCCAGGAGCTGTTCTTATCTTTTACAACCAATTTTACACAGAAAAAGATTAAACAACAAGACAGTGGGGACATGGGGTGCGTGAAGTGGCACGAAAAAATGAATCACCAAGAAAAAGAGTGCTTCGTGGATAGACTATTCATTTAGAGTTTAATAATATATTTTTGACTTTGTTTGGTTCCTATTATTTTAAAAATACATTTTTCTTTCTTATTTTTATTATATTTTTCAATAAAATAATATTACACACAAGCTCAAAAATTTTATATATTTTTTAATCATTTATTCCTCATCAAAATATTATTCTAAAATACATTTTGTAGAAATAACGGGGTTGAAACAGACTCTTTTTATGTATTTTTAGATATTAAACAATATATCAAAAATTCTAGTACATCAAAAATCAATGATATTCTAATTAATATTATTATCATTTTTTTTTTATAATCGTGAATGTCCGGACCATTTTGCGCGCACATCAACTAATTAATATCGTTACTTTGAATTAAATAAAATCAAGACGGCTCATGTTGAATAAAATTCAGACGTGGACTATGTACTGGCTGGCTACCATTAGAAATTATTGTCTCTTTTCAGTCTCCTTTTCTTCCATCTTTCTTAAATTATCACGTGCAAACTTACTAATGAAAACATTTAAAATACTAAAATTCACTTATTTTACTTACAAGTGATATTTGTTTTTGTTTTTTCTTTCTTTACATAGCCATAATTCCCATTTTTATTCTAAGTGCAATTGTTGTCTAATAAGTATCAAGGTACAAAGTGAAAAGTGAAAAGTGAAAAGACTGATTTCGTATAAAAAACCAGCTACATCGATTTTTAGAGCTACGCGTCATTTCACCCGCATTAAAATCATATCCCTGCTAAAACCACCAGCATTAGGTTCTTGAATTTTCGAGTTTCTACCATGCAAATGCTTACTTGATCCATTTTTGCTCGAGGGTTAAAATGTGTTAAAATGGTTATTCATCACCGGTTTTGGCGAAGGAAGATGGGAGAAACTTAGAAATCAGCTAAGAAAATGCTTCGAGGGTGGCCATGGATTTTTTTGCAAGACTTGATATAATTTCACAAGATATCTTTCAAGTGGAAAATGAGAGGCACAAATGGGAGCAAGCATCCGCATGCTCTCAATCCGTAGGCCGTTTTGAAGAGTACTACTCAGCAACTGAACGTGCCCAACAAGGAGAAGCACAAAATATATTTATTTTTCTTGAATTCCTTGAACTTTGTTTGCAACCCCTCTAGTAGAACTTAAAATGGGACTTTAACCCGAGTGCACTCTTAGTGAACTCCGATAGCAATGCCCAGAACTACCCAGTCCACCGTTGATGCTATTCACGGCAAAACCAAAACATTACTAGCACGATTCAATCTACACTATGGACTCGAGTAAGGTAGTCCTGGCAGGATTAAATTACACAAACTACAAAACTTAAAAAGTTACCGTGTCTTCAATAATAGCAAAAACCCATGCTATCCAACTAAAGTTTTCAAACAAGTCTAAACATCAATTTAAGGGGGTTATTGCCCTTTTAACGGTACAGCTTACAGGGATAAATATCCCTCAGAAAACAAATAAGGAGGCGCAAATATAAGACCGTTCTAGCATGCCAAAGACCAATAATAGAATCATCAATATGGCCTGAAACGCATAGGACGCCTGAACCTAGGAACCCTCCTGCACAAACAAGAGTTGAAATCAGAATTTTCGGGAAAATAAACACGAACTTGATCCAAGAAACACCAAAGTGATAANTGAAACAGACTCTTTTTATGTATTTTTAGATATTAAACAATATATCAAAAATTCTAGTACATCAAAAATCAATGATATTCTAATTAATATCATTACCATTTTTTTTTTAATAATCGTGGATGTCCGAATCAACTTGCGCGCACCTCAACTAATTAATATCATTACTTTGAATCAAATAAAATCAAGACGGCTCATGTTGAATAAAATTCAGACGTGGACTATGTACTGGCTGGCTACCATTAGAAATTATTGTCTCTTTTCAGTCTCCTTTTCTTCCATCTTTCTTAAATTATCACGTGCAAACTTACTAATGAAAACATTTAAAATACTAAAATTCACTTATTTTACTTACAAGTGATATTTGTTTTTGTTTTTTCTTTCTTTACATAGCCATAATTCCCATTTTTATTCTAAGTGCAATTGTTGTCTAATAAGTATCAGGTACAAAGTGAAAGACTGATTTCGTATAAAAAACCAGCTACATCGATTTTTAGAGCTACGCGTCATTTCACCCGCATTAAAATCATATCCCTGCTAAAACCACCAGCATTAGGTTCTTGAATTTTCGAGTTTCTACCATGCAAATGCTTACTTGATCCATTTTTGCTCGAGGGTTAAAATGTGTTCAAATGGTTATTCATCACCGGTTTTGGCGAAGGAAGATGGGAGAAACTTAGAAATCAGCTAAGAAAATGCTTCGAGGGTGGCCATGGATTTTTTTGCAAGACTTGATATAATTTCACAAGATATCTTTCAAGTGGAAAATGAGAGGCACAAATGGGAGCAAGCATCCGCATGCTCTCAATCCGTAGGCCGTTTTGAAGAGTACTACTCAGCAACTGAACGTGCCCAACAAGGAGAAGCACAAAATATATTTATTTTTCTTGAATTCCTAGAACTTTGTTTGCAACCCCTCTAGTAGAACTTAAAATGGGACTTTAACCCGAGTGCACTCTTAGTGAACTCCGATAGCAATGCCCAGAACTACCCAGTCCACCGTTGATGCTATTCACGGCAAAACCAAAACATTACTAGCACGATTCAATCTACACTATGGACTCGAGTAAGGTAGTCCTGGCAGGATTAAATTACACAAACTACAAAACTTAAAAAGTTACCGTGTCTTCAATAATAGCAAAAACCCATGCTATCCAACTAAAGTTTTCAAACAAGTCTAAACATCAATTTAAGGGGGTTATTGCCCTTTTAACGGTACAGCTTACAGGGATAAATATCCCTCAGAAAACAAATAAGGAGGCGCAAATATAAGACCGTTCTAGCATGCCAAAGACCAATAATAGAATCATCAATATGGCCTGAAACGCATAGGACGCCTGAACCTAGGAACCCTCCTGCACAAACAAGAGTTGAAATCAGAATTTTCGGGAAAATAAACACGAACTTGATCCAAGAAACACCAAAGTGATAACAAATTCCATGGGCACTGATATGAAAATGAAATTTCAAGGCAAGTAAATAACTCAATGATCTCCAGCAATGGACAAAAATAAAGCTAATAGGTGTGCTGGCTAAGCAAATCCAAATTACATATGTACTACAGGTATTTGTATCGAGGATGGCTAAAACTGATATCAAGCAACGTAGAAAATGGCTAGAAATACCAATGAAAATTTCCTACTGCTTTCAATTAGATAAAAAGGCCATGTCATATAGAGTGCAGCACCATGCACCCAAAATACAGGGGAAAACAGCCAAGAAGAAAAGTCGTAGTTTTGAAAACATAGCAAAACCCAACACGATATCATAATATTCTAAGATAAACAAACAGAAGAGGAGGTAAAGAAACTCTGGTTATATGACTGATAACCCAAGCCCCGAAATGTAAAGAATGCATTTCTCATCATTTCATCATTATGACGCAAAGCAATTCCAGGGCTTACCCATAGCCATATGGAGCATAGACAGGTGGACCACCCATGAACGGCCTTCTCGTCCCAAAATATGGGTTGGGACGTCTTCCTCGATATTGCCTCATTCCAGGAACATTAGTCCGCTTAGCAGACACCTGTAAATACCAAAATGTACCAACATGTCAGTAGTTGCAAACATTCACCCACCTCTAAGTTCAGGCAAAAATAACCTCTAAGTTCAGGCAAAAATAAATTCGAGAACCTTCAGTTGACGGCCATGCAACTCTGATTCATTCAGAAGTACAGCATTTTGAACAGCCTCAATTTCAACAAACTCTACGTAAGCAAAACCTTTGGGTTGACCATACTTATCTGTCAAAATAGTTACCCTGTTTACTGTTCCACAGGACTGAAAATGCTGCTGCACCTCCTCAGGTGTGCATGCATAGTCCACCTGAATTTGGAAGAGAACATTACCAATGACATTAATTACTTAAGCAGGTCAGCCAAATCAACAAGTGCACGTGTGCAAGACACACATGGAGAGAGAGAGAGAGAGAGAGAGAGAGAGAGAGTAAAATGTATGCTTCTCGGTACGACAGAAAAGACACGATAAATGGCACAGTGAGAACCTATATATTGATTCAAAAACAAGATTACACCTCTTGAACGATCCTTACTTTTCCTTATCAAACATAAATTTTTCAAGTGGGGTATGGTAGACAATTGCAATGTTGGATAAATGTATTTTCTTTTTTGACACATTCCTACAGAAAGTTGTGGTTTGCAAAAGACAAAGAAAGGATTAGCAACCTTACTTTGAAACTTTACATTTAGCAGGCACGGGAGATAATATAGTATGGAATATTTCCTACATTTAATAAATTTCACTTCAAATAACAAAACTATAAAGATGACAATAATCACAATAGATTAGAAAATGTCGGAATTCAGTGTATAACTGTCTTGACCAAAATGATTTACAAGGTTTCAGCCTTCATCTATGAATAAAGAAAATTGGAAAAAATATTAACTTCAAGGACAGCAAGAGCCATATATTTCCTTTCTAAGTGTTAATAAAGTATATCGTGTACAAGGAAAATATCTTTGAATTGTTCCTAGCTAAAATCAAAAAGTGAATCAAGAATCCATAGTTCCTGGGTCTTCTAACTCAGCTCCTTTTGTCTCAGCACGATCTCAACTTGATAAGAACAGAAGCAAATGACTGAATGAGAAGTAGGATTATTCATGTCATGGGTAGAGATCTCTTTGTTGTTTTCATACGCAATATTATCTCTTTATTACGAATGCAGTGTAGATTGGTTGTGATGGAATTGGCTGGGCACATTGAGGTGGTCCAGAGAAAGCAAAGATATTAGAAGGGGAATAAGAACTAAAAAAGAGCATGAGTGAAAGTGAATTTCGCAAATTTACCCAGTCAATATCATGAAAACACCAAACAACACACAGAAATTCAAATTGATGTACATTATAAGATCATATATCTAGCTATTAGACCTCTTATCTTCTCAAACTAATGCTGGCTCCACGCCATTCTACGTCTCATATTCTTGTTACACGTCTGTGATAGTGAATCAAAGTAACTAATATGTTTGGAAATCACATTAACGAGAAAAAACAGAGAAAAAATAGGTTTCCATGAGACAGCCCCATAATAAGTAAAGATGCATTCTCTGACATAAATTTGGTACTGGATACATATTTGTCCTTCACCATAAGACAAGATGCAAGTACACAAATGCCTAAACTCTTAAGGAAGAAAGTTACAGACTCCAGCGGCACAAATGAGTCATATCCAACTCAACCAGTCATGTCGCAGATTTGACACATTAAGACCCACTTGGGACAGTTATTACTAGGCGAGAAACTGCAGTACGTGATTGGCTTCAAAAGCTGCCAGATGACTTACGGTAGAGCAGTCAAGCAGTAAATCCACAGAATTACAAATATAACACATCAAAATTTTCTGTGACCTGTTGTACATTGAACTGCATTTTTGTCTAGGAAATGCAATTCCTACCATCCTTTCTTGCAGCAATACTAGTTGTTATCGCGCAAATGCATGAAGCAAAAGTATAATAAACAGATATCATTAATATTAGAAAACTATTTTCCAAGTTCGAAATACAGATGTTGAGCCTAGGTCTACTTTCCAAAGACCTGAACATTAAGGCCCTGTCTGGTTAAGATTTTCCTTCCAATTGTAATTGGTTTTGTGACCGTTGCTGCCGAAATTGTTGACAAAGTATCTCACATACAGGGGCCCACATTCTTTGTGTAACGGCCACTTTTTCACTATTAATTAGCACCAGACAGGGCCTAAATAATGTTTTACTCAAGTGAAATTAAAGATTATTTTTTCCAGGTAATATGACTTCTTGCATAATGAAATCAAACCACTGCAAGAGCAAAATGTCCAAATCTGTATCCAATGACCGGGAACAACATAAGTAGTAGATATAGAAAAAGAACTCACATTACCAACATATATTGAACGAGAATCCGCCTCCTCCTTTTCAGCCTGAGCAGCAGAGGAGCCAGCTGAATCTTCTAACATGCCCCCAAAAGAGAAACATTTAATTGTGAGTCACTAGTTTTATGGCATTCAAAATAAATTGTAATTGAAGCGTCCTATGTAACAAAATTAGAGAGTTGAAATAATTATTTACTAATTGACTGCAAAATAGGCAATTTAACATCCACAAGCAACTATACATTACCTCCAAAAAGGGTAAAAAGGCTTGTAAAGCTCAATAGATTTCTTTCATGCCCAGAATCATTCTAAAATTCTAATAGACCGCAAAATAGGTAATTTAACATCCACAAGCTACCTCGAAAAATGGTAAAAAAAAGCTTGAAAAGCTCAATAGATTTCTTTCATGCCCAGAATCCTTCTAAAATTCTAAAATTTAAGATCTAGGGTTTTCCCTTTTCTTTTTTCATCCCTATTGTTCTGATACGGAGGTTGGTTTCGTCCGATGATTGATTTCTTCATGAAATTGATAACGAAAAATTTTGCAAAAAAATTAAAAGGGAACAGAAAAATAAGCATACTTTTGAATGTTGAGTTGCACCACAAAAATGGACGACATTGAGCCTTCATGATTTCTTCTCACATGGCAATGGCCATCCACTCAGTTGGGTAATTTATAAATGAAATATTTTGAAGATAAGAAATTCGAGAGCGAAATCTGAGTAGGATTGTAATCAGATTTTCAGTAGTGTTAATTTCAATTGAATCTAACTTTGATTTCTTTATTCAACGTTTTTGACATGATTTTGGGATCCGCTACAATTTGAATGGGTCCATCTAATGGACTATTAGCCCGCTAGAGTGAAATTTGAGTTGGATTCAAGTGAAATTATCATGACAAAAAATATGATTCAACTAATCCAACTCGGATTTCACTCTCGCATTCTCATATCTACAATATCTTTCAACATCGTAAGCATTTTATATATAAATTGCCTGATAAAATAGAAGGACAATTATCTTATAAAGCTAAAAATTATGAACTTGAGAAGGCAACAAGTCAAGAACGAGCAATATTGTTATGATGTGGGCATTGATTTCATCTTATGATTGATTTCTTTATAAAATTGGATGCGGTAAATTACAATTTTGAATCTTCATGAGTAACTGTCTTCTTACATTTACAACTTTTAACTTTATAAGTTAAGTATCATCTTACTCTATTAGGTAATTTATAAATCTTTATAAATAAAATGCTTACAATGATAAAACATATAATAGATACGAAAAGCGAAAGTGAAATCTTAGTTTGATTGTTCGAATTAAATTTTCTATCACAATAATATCACTCGAATTCAACCCAGATTTCACTTTAACGGGCTAAAATACCACAAGATGAACGCACTCGAATTGTAATTGTCATGACAAAAGATAAAAAAAATATAAAATTATGATTTTGCCATCGTTTGTTCCCCATTATTTCTAAAATATATTCTCTCTTATTTTCAACACATTTTTCAATAAAAACACACAAACCCAAAATTTTTCCTTATTTTTTAACCACATATTCTCCATCAAAATACAATTCCAAAATGCATTTTGAGCAAAAAAAAGGGACTCAAACATGCTCTTTATCTCTGCTTCCCTTACACCATTTATCACCTAACTACTTAACGTATGCAATGTGAGTTCTACTACACTTTATATTGCTTCTCGAACCTCATACTAGGAATTTTTGGAAAATAATTCATGAAACAACTCATCTCTACTCTATATATATATAATGGTTTATTGGAGAAAAGATTAAACCGTTGAGTATACTTTCTATTAAGTTGTTTGGTATACTTTTGGATCAATTAAAATTATAATTCTCATAAATTATCGCATTAATTCCAGCATTAATTCCACTTACCAATAGTCCACTAGATAGACCTATCATAATTGTAATCGATACTAAAAATATACCAAACAGCTTATAAAAAAGTATATCTCAACGGTTTTATCTTTTCTCCATCAAACCACGATGCCAACAACATATCTACTTCATACTTGCAATTCAAATTCTCTTAACAAAGATCGCTTACCACGAACTTTGTCAAATAATTCATAAGACAACTCATCTCCTCACAATCAAACGTTAAAATTAGAGATTTATCAATATGAGCACTTTTGAGATCAGTTGCAATTATAATGACTGATGAAGCAAGGCGAGCTATCTCATGGATTATTTTTCAAATGTTCCTAGCACGGGGTGTTTGTTGAGAAGTAATACAAAGGGGAACATGACTCACATTACAAGTGTGAAAATGGTGTAAGGGAGCGAAGATAAACCAGTAATGTTATACATTTTATTCAACTAATTGGCATGATTTTGAGATAGTTAGGTCAACCTAGGGGACTATTAACAAGCAAGAGCCAGACAATCCAACTCAGATTTCATTCACGCATTCTCATAGCTACAATATCATTCAACTTGTAAGCATCTTATTTATATTTTCCTAAATGACAATTACCATTTTAAGTTAACCCTTTTATTTAATTTTCTAAGTGAGATTTATAGCCAACCACTTTTCCTATATATGTGTACACGAGGGTAAGCTTGCCCATCCATGTAATGGTGTAAGTAAGCAAAGATTAAACCATCAAAATTATACTTATTAAGTTGTTTAGTATGCTTTTGGGATCGATTACAATTATACTTTCCGTAAATTATTGAGATAATTCCACTTGCCAATATCACTAAATAAACCCATTAAAATTGTAATCAATACCAAAAGCATACCAAACAACTTTGTAAAAAAAAAAGGTATAACCTGACGCAGAACTAGATGACTTATTATAGTTGTAACTCATCTCAAAACATACAAACAATTTAATGAAAAATGTATAGCTCTAAAGCTCAATCTTCGCTCCCTCACACTATTATTCTAACATTTCTACTTCATGAGTGCAAACTAACTGCCTCTACAGAAGAGGTTGACTTTCTACTACCCGGAGGTCATATAGATTGAAATCCGGAGCTTGAATCGTACTATACTTTTTAGTGCTTCTCAACAAAAATCTCATACCATGAACACTTGCCAATAATTCATAAAGCATCTCCTCTCCACTCCATCAGGCATTACATTAGTACATATATCTATATAATACATACACATTTACTACTTAAAAGCATACAGAGAGATAAGTGAAAAGAGAAGAAAAAAAATGAGGGGAGAGATGGAACAATGAGAAAGAGAGGGGAAGAGAGAGACAGAGGCATAAGGAGGGAGGGAAATGGAGAGATAAAACATGATCCTCCAACTATGAGAGAGGTTGGAGCATAAGGGGAAGCAAGAACAAGAACATAATGTTTATGGAGGAAAAATAGCAACCAAGAGTATATAGAAGGCATTATTAACAGAGCACTGGGGTGACAGAGATATGGTCTCCAAAGTTGAGGTTTCTTTCCTTTTTCGCTCTATATGCATAATACTTATGGGAGCATACATTTCAGGAATGGTTGATAGCATATAGTTTTTACTTTTTATGTATACACCTATACTTACGCTTAATGTCAGGATTCAGGCGGATAACAAATGAGTTAAGAAAAATAAAATTGGAAGTAGATTGATTATTAAAACCTCATTAATTTCATCTCTCTAAATGTATATTTAAGAGATGATGATGATGTTAAGAAAGTAGTATTTTTAATTCAGTTTCCTAGTATATAGATCATCATCAAGTGTCATTGCTGGTTTACCGATTGGTTAGCTTCAAAATTAAGTTTAGGTGGGGCCATGGTTACACATTTATTACTTAGATAAATTTCCTCCCATAGATCTAGTTTCTATAAGACTACTCAAAGGTAAGGTAGCTCCAATATAACCTAGAGGTCACAGAGTTGAATAGAAGAAGTCCCCTTGTTTGAAAAGGTCTCTGTACTTCTAACCTCCACAAGCAGTAGCAGGCTCCTTGTGCACTGAAATGAAAGAAGATCTAGTTCCCATGGAAGACAAATAACCTCCCAGTAACAACTACCCAAGGCCTACCTACAAACCATTAAGGTCCAACGTCCTTCTTTTCAGTGGCAGCTCAAGATTCTTTTCCTGATCACCCTTATATTATCATTCTTACCAGGATGTGCCCCGTCCCCGGCCCCCAGAGGTAGGAAAGGGGCTGAAAGCCTTGAGGCCATTCAAACAAAATTTATCCCTATTCATCTAAAAGATTTAAACCACTGGAATCTGCACATATCACGAAATCAACCCATCACAGGCAATTTGGTTAAAAAGCAAACCAAGCCAAAGTCCAGATTTTAAAAACATAACTATATACAAAATCAAATATAGGAACAAGTGCTTAAAGTGAGTAATGAAAAGACCTTGAGACCCGCCCGTCTCTTTCTCCACCTTGGCCTGCATATCTCGCAGTGCCCCTGCTTCTTCTTCAATCTCCTGCAATCTCTTCTTCATGTCTTCCAACTCCTACAATTTAAACCCCAAATAAAATCAAACGCCAACACACCTATGCATACAAACATATACATAACAACACATATATATATACACGCACATACACACACACACACACATAAACCCAGAAACATACCTTGGTTTTTGAGTCAGCATCGGGCTCAGCCCCAGCATCAGAATCAAAATCAGCCTCCATGTACTCTTCATCAGGTATTTCGCCGTCGTACGCGGTGTCATCTTGTTCGTGCAGTCCCTTTTCCTCCATCTCCCTGTTTCTCTATCTGTAAGTAAATTCTCTCTCTACAGCTGTGTATATATAAGCAATTTGTGTATGTATATGTGATGTGATTCTGTATTAAATAGGGGCAAAAGCGTCGCTGCTGAAGCAATGGAAGGGGATTCGAACTGCAAAGGAGAGGAGAAGGGAACAAAAGAATGTGCACTGTTTGGCTAAGCTTAAAAAATTATAAGTGAATGTTAGATTGAAGAATAGTTTTGAAAGCGAAAGTTGAAAATGAATAAATCATTCATATATGTCTAAATAAAAGTTAATTATTTTGTTTTAAAATAAAAGTTAATTATTTTAGTGTCTATGGAAATATCAATCAACGTTACCACTTACCCATTTTTAACAAGACATTTGTACACGAGAATTATTGGCATCTAAATTTTTACGTGCATATGCCAAAAATGGACTTCACAATTGATTGGTAAAGTAGATGGAATTTTTATACTACCAAGTGGTTTTTTTAATTCATACTTGTCAATTAAGAGAAAGACTAATTTAAACCCAAACTCGTTTATCAAATTGCATGTATCGATTGAATTTATCAAATGTGTTATGGTTATACACGTGCAAATATGCTGATGAAAAAGTATAACAAGATCGCAACCATTTTCTAGTGATGGAATTTGACTATAGAACATGACATAAATTACAATGAATAAGAACCAAAATTCAAGGACCCTAATTCGATGGAATGTGTCCAGGGGCGGATCTAGTCCCCACGGCCGTCCATGTTTGATCCGTCTGAAACCATTTTTTTTGCGACAATATATAAACTTGTTAGATTATATGCCTGGTGATTCATTTTATATACAAATATTTCTTGTAACTCAATTGGTTAGAACTTGTAAATTCATATTAGAGGTCATGGTTTCAAATCTTTTCTCAACCAATTTATTGTGAAATTTTTTAGTTGGATAATTTTTACCAAAATTAACGCAAAAAAGAGGAAATTTGAACCTATGACTTCTTGAAATTATTGAAGCTTGAGTGCTTGACCATTATGACATTAAACTTATCAGAATAATATATGTTAAATTTCAGTCGTTTTAATGCAATTGTAAAATTTTTAACCAATGTTGTTCATTTGTCAAATTTG
>CAIGRF010390506.1:0-11622 GCA_903798235.1 Fraxinus ornus | reverse complement strand
GTGACTGTTTGTGAAAGAAATTTCAAATTTCAGTGACTGTTTCTGAAACTTTGAAATTTCAGTGACCGTTTTGAAATTTTCAGGTAACTTCAGTGACCATTTGTAAAATTAACCCATAAATAAATTGAAAATTAGTAGTGAATAAATGAATAGTATTTATGAATCTCTTAAATGAGTGGATAAAAATAATTTTAATGAATATTTTTTTCTTATATCTTCTAATAAATCTCTCAGACTTCAACGAGATAAAAAAAAAAAAATTAAAAATTATAGTGAAACGAAGAAATATAAATGAACCTTTAATTCATTCAAATATTTCAATGAACCATCCTTTTCAATTAGATAGATAATTATATTTTTACTGAATGTTAGGCACGTCAAAGAACGATTCAACTCAAGGGCTTGATCCAATATTGTGCCATGGGTTGAGCTTTTGAGAGTTATGTCTAGATCAATTCGATCTATTATTACACCTCTACAGCATTTCTCGTCTTCGAGTACGTACTCCATCATTCAAGGTGTGTATGTACTCCGTCATTCAAGGTGGGTGGGATGATGGGGATTGTTTTGGCCACAACTCCAAGGGGCACGTACCGACATATGAAGCAACATTTCGAGACAAGAACATGGAGTTTCTTGTAAGCACCTATACATGCATGCACCTTACCCGTTTACAGATAGTGCAGAATTCCATTAATTATTTTATAATGAAAAGCTAAAAAATTGGAAGGGACATGTCCTTCAGACAAGTGCTGTCTGAAAATGAGCAGACAATCCTTAGTGATATGCAACGTGTCTAATTATAATTAATATTTTTAAGTCTCAGCCAACTTATAATCTAAATAATATAGTCCTAATGATCTGGCTATATATCTTTTTAACCTGTTTGATAACAATTAAAATCTAATTAAAATTGAAAATATGGCCGTTATTGATCTCACACGTCTAATAAAAGTCAACAATAACGGCTAATTTTTCAATTTTAATCCGATTTTAATCTCTACCAATCGGGCTCAAATTATCAAGTGATCGGGAATTTGGTAGTGTCCACGTAGTTGAAGAGATGATCTTATGAATCGAACAAAGTGATAGAAACGAAATTCGGGTTTAACGTAAATTTAAAATATAGAAGAAAGTTTCACGCTTTTTAACATGAGAATTTTGAGCGTCGCGTGCTTACCATTTTAATTTCAAGACATTTTTAATGGTTAAATGAAGAAATATATGTTTGTAGTATAACTTTGAATTCAAATTACACTATTTACTAATTTGAGTTGCATAACATCTTAACTCGACAATTATATGTAACAATTTAACATAAGCGTAAAAATACTGTTCGTAATTTTCTTTGACCGTGTTTGATTCGCGACTAGTGTAAAGGAAGTATAGTCATAGGCAAGATTATATTAATGTATAACTATTGGCTTACAACTTAATTTTATGGAGAGTGCATCATAGACAACAAATTAAGAGCATCTTCAATACAATTGCGGATTGCTAAAAAAATTTGTCACATAAGCTAAAATATACAGTGTTTAAAAATAATTATCAAAAATAGAAAATATCTAGACAGACGTCTAGATGTAAGGTAATGTAACTAATGTTACACATACTAAGCAATTTAATTTATTATTTCTGTTTTTAGAATATTCAAATCCATTTTAATATTAATAAAAGACACGTACCCAAAATTATTGAAGTATAGATCAAACTATTGGGGGTCAATTTTAGACTCGACCATCCATTTATAAGACATATATACCACATCGACAAAAATAGATCATTTAAATGTCACTAAGCTTTAACCTCAACAATTTTATAACTAAAATATGAATCTTTTCTCATTATTCCATTTGTTTCGTCACTTTTTTATTTTTTACTAGCACGGTTAAACAACATCGTCTCATTAATAGAAAAAGTGTTCCCTTTAATTTTCTTCCAACATTTATCAGAGGTGAAGGCTTGCAAATAATACAATATACTTCAAAAATCAAAGCATATATCTCTCACATACATTCATGAATCTATTAGCAGAAAGGCGTGAAATTAGCTTTTCTCATATTTTTTCTTTTTTTTTCTTTTTTTTTTTTTTTCTCGATTTTTCTTCGATTTTATTATATATTTTTGTCATTTCAGTAAATTAGAATTAACATAACAGAAAAGCAATCCAAAAGATTTAACATAAAAACGGTCACAAGTATATTATCCATACTTCGTTCACACAACGCCAACAACAAACAAAAACCAGATACTACATGAGATCGATCGAGCATCTTACAGTAAATTAATGTAATCAAAGACAGATGATTTACATTGCTTCATTGGACTTAAATGTATAGTTAGTTGCAACGCTTATGTATCAGGATCCAGTCATTCTTATGGAACGACAAATTTCCTATGTAAATGGTCTCCAGTCAAACTCACATCTCTGTCATGGTCATGGTCATGGTCATGGAAAATAAGAGTCAAGATTCCAACTAAACATAGAACCGAACCTACAAGAAGCTTGTCATAGCGTTCGACCCAGTGGAACTTGATCTGGCTTGCACCATAGAACGAGAGGGCTACCAGCGATGTCATTACAGCTATCGTGCTGCAGATCCAAAATCACAATCTTATTTCGTGTTCTGTCGATGTACAGAAGTTAATAGCAGTTTAAAATGTAGAGCTATCAGGAGTTGATGAACCACAAAATGCAGGCAACTCGATGTGGCATTCATTAGCTTAAGAAGTACAAAACCATGCTTCAATCCAGAACATGTTAGCAACAAACATCGAGAATCATCCCAGTATTCAGAAACTTCTTAAAATCCTAAGCTTCAAAATTGAAAGATTTGGCTTGTGGATTTAAAACTAGATAGGGACAAACAATTTGGGTAGATTTCAGTTTTTACGACCACACATTACTAGCAAAATCAAAATGGCTACATGATATGAGCATGTTAAGCTAAGTATAAAAGCACGTGTTACTTTTTAAACTTGCGACTAAAAAAAATCCTTGCTTGAAAAGTAAAGTAGGGATGAGTAGACCAACAACAAAATTATTTTAAAACTAAAAAAAATTCCTTATTTGATAGTAAATCAGAGCTTACTCGACCAACAACAAAATTATATATTTTAAAACTTATTTACTTAAAAGTAAACTCATAAGTAAATCTTTTAAGCCTAGCCAAACGTGCATACACATTTTGATTTTTCAAAACTGAGCAGTAACTATTTTCAGTCAAAAAAGCACAAAATTGCTGCAGATCCCAAATGTTTATCATATTATCGTAGCAAAATCTAAATAATTTGTTTAAATCAATGATCTCAATAAGTTCTTTTAATGAATACTAGTTGCCTAGATGTAACTAGTAAGCCTCCGTTTGGCAAAATTTATAAATGGTCAATTTCAACCACAAATTCAAATGGACCTACATACTATCTACTTTTTCATCACTCATTTCTATTTAATTTATCAATTTAAACATTTGTAACCCGAACAGAGGCTACGAAATAATAGGGTGAAAGATAATAAAGCAAACATTGGATACTAAACATAGAAACAGTACCTGAATAACAGAACTATGATTGCAAGCACCATCATAGAAGATGAGTTTCCGACAGCAAGAAATACGGGAAGAGTAGTTGCACAAGGAGACAATGCAGGGACAAGAACAAGACCAGCAACGGCCATCTTTTCCATGGGTTGGTTGTGAGAATGGCTATGACCACCCTTTCCAGACAGAAACAAAATTATGTAACTGCCCCCAAGAACTATTAGCAACAAAGATGCAAGTTTATGCACGGTTTCCTCCCCTGCAATTGTGTTTGATATGGTAACTGCTGTTATGCCAAGCAGTGAAGTGGATAACACGTGCAACACTGCTCCAAATGCAGCTGCATGCAGATAATCAATTAGAAATTATCAAAAATATATACGTGATTAACAAAGTCATATAACTTATACTGGAGGCGGCAATATATGACTCATACTGAATTCAGGAATTAACAAATTTGATGGTTGCTTCAAGGAAAAAGGGTAAAGCTTAAGACGACACTACATTTCACCGACAGCGAGTTTGGCCCCTGAGGTTCCAGACCTCAAGGCAGCCTTCCCCTCATTCTTAGACCGACAAGCTTGCACAACTAGCATACACACACGTTATGAGTAGGGTGTTTGGAAATACTTACATATGATCATATCGTTAGTGTACTCTTCGATAAAATAGGCCACACGCCTAGTTGTTGGCGACCTTGCCGTGCCGATTGGAGAGATAAACATTCTCACTACATGACATTCTGTCCCATTCGAATTCTTTTACGCCCTCGTAGTGGGAAGTGAAATTCGCATCAACTCGCATCTTTCTCATTGCAAGAATAAGAATATCACCACCTCCACATGGATTGGCATTCACATAATGCTCCTTCGCACATTAACCCGCAGTAACTTGTACTTACTGCCTCCGACACCAACCTTCACCACATGTCCTTCTAAGCATTAGTCCATCGGATAGACAACCTCTAAACCGTAGCACCTCAACACATGTCGAAGCAAATGCACAATCTTCATCATTGTGTCCTGCAATGTCTCCGCGAAACTCCTTGAAAGGCACATGGGCACAATCACGCAACACTGCTCTTTTCATCCTTCTTTCAAACAGCTTCCTTCATTGTGTTCCCCCAGCTTATCGACACGATCCATGGCCAAAATCTTTTCTCCACAAGAACGGACGCCATTGATCCTCTAATTAACAATGCACGCTCAAACGGTCCCACTCTGATACCAACTTTCACGTACCACTTTCATGGACCGTATGTTTGGCTCCCGAAATTTCACGCCTCAAGGCAGCCTTCCTCTCATTTTTAGGCCAGCAAGCTCGAACAACTAGCATACACGCACGTTATAAGTAGGGTGTTAGGGAAATACCTTCATATGATCATATCATTAGTGCACTCTTTGATAAAATAGGCTACATGCCTAGCTATTGGCAATCTTGTCGTGCCGAAAGGGGAGATAAGCATTCCCACCGAGTGATACTACAGCTAGTTAAGCATCAAATGAGTACCCAAGTTGAGAATCTTAAACCCATCTAGATACAACCAATGTCCATTAGAACGAGAAATAACAAAAGAAAATATGGTGCAACTATACATCCCCCAACCATAGCCACCAGATTCAGCTGTCAAAGCTTGATGACTAAATCATATGGCCATGGTCAAGGGACTTATCATTACTAGGGCTAGACATGGTTTGGTTACCCGAATTTTTGGATATTTAGTAAGTGGAACTGTCGGGTCCAAATTTAATTATGGAATCGCTCGGGTTCGGTTCGATTTCATTCGGTTTCCGGGTTTCGTACAATAATTTATTTTTTTATATTTACAACGCTACAATAATTTGATTATGACATGTTCAATCTTAATTCTTACAAAATAATGTAGTTCAATCTCGTGATATATTTTGCACATCTCTCTGTTGAGTTCTTCATACATTTGACTGTTAAAATCATATGAAGAGGAAGATAGCGAGCTCAAAATAATAAAACGAAAGAAACAACACTAATGTAGAATAAGATATTTGGGTAAAACTTGAGTCAATTTGATTAAGCGCCCGTTTAAAACCCCTTTTTTGGCAAAAAATTCATTCTTCTACAGTTTCTTTTTCAAAAAAACGTGGGACACATGTACCATATCTTTCAAATCCGTCAGAAAGCGTTCCCGTCCCACCTGCATGAAATTTGTACTTTCCAACCATTTCAATGTTTGTTTCCGATATTGCCCTTTCATAGTGTGTTAGGTTGAAAAGAGTGAGGGTATTTGTGGAAGATTGCAATTATTTTATGAGGGCAAACTCGGAAGGAATTCTCAACGAGAATATGCATTAAATTGGGAATCTGACACAAGGTTTGACTGTGGACATTGTTGTCTTCCTTTACTGTAGGAGAATGAGTTTTACAAAAAAAAAAAATTAGAAATAGTAAAATCATATTTTTTGGTTTGTGCTAAATTAATTAGCTAGCAAATTTATTTAGAAAAAATAAAATAATTTGACTTGTTTAAGATAAAAAATTAAAAATTAGAGAAAGTCGGTTCTTATTTGATTCTTCGTCTAGAATCGAGAACCAAACCAAACTCGTCGGTTCTTGATTTAGATACTTGTTCGGGTATTTAACTTAAAAAAAAATCGTTCAATTCGATTTGAGAGTTTTCTCTAGCCCTAATCATTACATATGACATGGCTACTAAAAGGTTCCAACTAAGGATGGACATTTAACCCGTGAGATTGACCGCCCCTACTAAACTTATTCGGGTTGGGTCAGTTTGCGAATTTATTAAAGAAGCCCAACACAAAAAACCCCAAATTGAGAAAATAATACAAAATTAACTATAACTATAAATTAAATATAACTTTACAAATTGACCCCTACGCGTCTCATTATTGTGCTACATATATAATTAGGTTTTTTTAGCTTCTTTTTTTTTTGGGGGTTTAGAGACCTCAACTATTTTTTAAGGTCCAAATAGTTTATATTTTAACAACTACAGAGAAAACCTTTAAAATCTTCATTTCTAACTGATTTAAATGGTCCAAGATTGATCGGTTCGGGTTGGTTTGGTTTTACCACTAATTCTAGGTTTGGTTTAAGCTAAAAGTTAATTAAACCAAATTGTTTGGTTAGGGTAGGTTTGAAAGCCAAACCAACTTAACACATCCAACCCCGTAGATATAGCATCTTTTAAGGTTTAGCATATTATAACAATAAGGAGTACATCAGGATCAGGTACACTTATAACAAATCATTCGAATGGTTCATGTAAGTATGAAAAGGATACTTATGCAATCGCTAGTTAATCAAGCCTAACTGTTTCGATACCTACAATTATATCAACAAACATGTTAAAAAAAAGAGCTAATGACGGGCATTTGCAATCCAGTCCAGCCGCTCAAATGAACAAATCTATGATAAAGTAGAAAAGTTGGATGTACATTAGATAACCTTGCCAAAAATCAAACAAAAGGAAATTATACAAAAAATGTACGTCACAATGCTCTTGTGGAAGCAGGGGAAATTGGTCATTTTTTATCAGAAACATTTGATCAACTACACGTTCGTTGCAATAAACTACCTACATGATCGGGCTGGCCCCTAAACTTTATTCTATTCCACTTTATGCCTTTGGGTTATATATCGGTTTAAAGTCCCCCTTCCTTTAGCTATCCAACAGAACATTTAAAGCTTGGTATAGGGTATCTATATAAATTTACTTCCTGACCCTCCAAAATCATATCAAGTTCTTCTGCATTTGCCCAGAGCATTCTAATCTTATGCATCAATCTAAAGTCCTTATTTGATTTTATTTTTTTTATATATAGAAAATTGAAACTACATACTAAAAACAATCAATGTTTTGGACAATATGATAGTATATTTGATGCCAATCTCATCTTCATTCCTACCATAATCAATGTGAACTCTATGTATCTGTCTTAAGGTTCATTTTGGTATGGTTGTTGTGAGTAGAGCTTTATCATTAGAGTTTTTGCTAGCAGAGGTTGTTCAAAAAGAGCTATTAATAATAAATAGTTGTTGATTGTTCGGTTGTTAATGCAGAAAGTGTTGCGAGTATTATATTGATTGTTTGGTAGTATAACTACAAAAGTGGTTTTGTTTTATTACTTGTACAAATACTACATATTTGTTTGACTAAAATTAAATAATTTATTCATAAATAATATTTACGATAAAACATTTTATAAACCTTTCAAAAAGAATCCTTAAAATTCAATTAATATTTCTTTATTGATAAGATAATTTGGATCTATTTAGTAATTTAGTAAAGTAATAAGGATAATTTCGTTAGTTGTGAAGTTTCATTAAATATAGATTTGAACTTCCCGTATAAGCTGGACGTAGAGTTTTTTAAGAATCTCAAATTTTAAGCTTCTCTAAAAGAGTTTTGAAAAGGTTTTTTATTAGTCAGCAAGCATTTTTAGACTTTAACCAAACACCCATTATTTTAACCAAAACAGCTTTTGCCCTCCATGAAGTGCTTTTGAGCTTTGTAAGAGTTCTTCTAAACACACATTTAGTTCCACGTAATCGTAAACTAATGTTTTCGAAGTCCTCCTCCAAAGTCCTAACTCCTAACTAACATTTATCCCCTTCCTTGTGCCATCTACAAATATGTCTCAAAACATACAACAGAGCGCCTCATTTTGGATACCTAGTAAGCTCATCTATAAATATATATATATATATAAAGGAGACTTGGCAGAACTTTTATGCAAGCATATAGTAATAGAAGATTCTTTACTGCCAACTCCACTTGATCTCGAAATTATGATGCTTCTTTATGCATATCTTTAGTAGAAATTCTTTACTTTGCCATAATCCAACTTATCACTTCATCAACCATCCTATCATACGGTTTTGCCAAGTGAAGAAAAAACATATGCAAATCTGGCTTGTTCTCTCTATGTTTTCCATCAATTTCCAATGTAACTATAATATTTTTTAAAACTGATCTCCTCAACATAAAACCCAAATTCGTTATCTTCTACCTTCATATATTACCTTAATCTATACTCAAGACCCCTCCATATACAGCTTACGTGATACCACGAGTGCAGAATACGAGCCTCTTTAAGCATCACATCCAGTGACTCCATGCCTCGAGCCAATAAGACTACCGCGATACTTACCACATGCTACTCAGGATTTTGTCGTGAAGCAATCGACACAGTCATCGGTGTCAAGGAAAAACAAAACAGTAAATTATTTACTTTTAAGCTAGTACACGATCCCTCATTTTGAAAAGTTTTGTCATTAGCATTCCTCTCATTGAAGCTCGCGTCATTCCAACTACAACAAAATATAGGAAGTAACCAAAAACAGTATCTAACCATATTCAATTCTCAGAATTGCCACAATAACTTCCCCAATTCATCCTACCTAGCTGAACTCGATATTCTCCTACACTTTGCAACTCATTTAGTTTCGCTTGTTTATCAGAATTAATCAGAAAATCGTGATGCCGTTAAATACCGTTCATATACACGACAGTGCTCACACATGTAATGATTCCAACATATCAATAAATTGTACTACATCTAACAACCACTAAAAAATTCTTCAGATCAATCAACACCATGGAAAACCCTTTCTTTTTCCACATAAAACCTGGCGGCAAAATTCTAGATCTCACAAATCACACGGGAATTCTTAAGATAATACAACAATCTTCCATTCCAATAAAGAAAAATCACATTTCTCAATCTCTTAAAGTTTCAATTAACAGTTCAACGGAATGTATACATATACAGCAACTTACATATAAACTAGACGCGTATATATCGTCACTTACTGACAAGGAGAGTGCGAGAAAGCGACCATTTTTGCGCCCGGCCAACGATTGAAAAAGGCAACCAATGCGTCGGTATGAATGAGTGTAGCAGTGAAACTGTTGCTATTCCTCCGATCGTCGATAGATCTTCTGCACTAATGCTGAATTTTCCACTCTCCATTTTTCCAATTCTTACTTTTCCTTTTGATTATTTGAAATTGATATTGGCATCCACAGAGAGAAAAAAATATTAAATGCTATTTAGCACAATAGGCGTTTAACATGACAGTACTACCGCGGTAAGGTTAAACTGAAATTCTTGTGCGGTTTTAATGTCTACGTTGACGATTTTTATCATTTGATCATCCAAATTCAGATATTTAGCTCTGTTTGGTCCGACTTAAAATTAATATTTTAGTAAATTTTGAAAAAAAAAAAAAAAAAAAAAGATTAAAAGTGTTTGAAAAATAGTGGATGTCAAATATGTTTTTAAATTTAATTGTTAACTTTAGATTTAAATTTTGATTTTAATCAATATCAAACAACGATTTAATGGGTTGAGGATTCGAACCTCGATTTTGAATGTCTGAGACATGTGGCCATACCACGTAATGGTTAGGACGCTTAACATCAATTTTCTTCGATAAAATTTACTTTTTAGAGGGTAAGGCTAAACCCTTATTTGATAGTCATTATTTGTTTTTGAATAGTAATTTTTTGGAGAATACGTGATTAATTCCTTGTTTGACAACAATTATTTGTATAAAATTGAGTTTTGAATTTTATTTTTATTTTTTTTAAAATTGTGTGGTTATAAAATATAGAAAAGTTTTGATTTACGTTTAAAATATGTATTAATGTGTGATTGAAAATGAGTATGTATAATCAAATATGGGCTAAAAAGTATTAAAAAAAACTTATTTACGTTCAGAATATTTTATTATGTAAATATGTGATTGAAAATGAATATAAAAATTAAATAATTTTATTTTAAAGAGGGACAAACGAATGTTTAATTTAGAAAATAAAATCTCATAAGTACAGTCAAAATGCTCTTTTTGTTTTAGAGAATTTTAAAATTCATTGTGAAGGTTCGAAGTGTAGTGTGATTTACTTGACGTTGTATTATTGTGGTGAGCAGAAATCATTGTACCAAAACTTAGGCATGTTTGATTTGACAAATTTTCCGTGGAATTAAGAAATGAAATTACATCTTCCACCAAAAGTCATGTTTGATTGGAAAATTTTTCTTGACAATTCATTTTCCATCTTTTGCCTCACATGATTCTAATTTCATGGTTTTGAGGAAAATCAATTCCCACAAATTTGGTAGGACTTGGTTTTCCAGGTTAATCCCCAATTGTAACAAAGTATATCCATATAATGAACATTTTCAATGTAAAACAAAGACAAACGAACACCAAAAGATCCAAAATTTCAATATTTTTCACGTGAGAAATTATGCCAATCAAACATAATTAATTGACAATTCATAGAAAAACAATTCTAGACAATTCGATTCCCTGAAATTCATTCTTTCCACTCATATTCCACTCTTGCAATCAAACGAACCATTAAAGGCACGATGATGGAAAATTTCCATCTATTTAAGGATAGTATAATGCCACTCCTAGCCTAAGTCACCGATGTCAAAAGGCCTAATCTCGACTATTGCACTCCAAATTGACAGGACTTGGAACTCAAACCAAGTAAAAGTCAGATGATTCTTTAACAAAATGTACGCGATAAGATCCATATATCTAACGATCAGCAAATCTCAAATGATCGTCATTATAACCGTCCTGAGTATTACACTCACAACTTTGCAAGTGCTACTAGTCCTTACAATTCAAGTTACGCTCGTACTCACTCTTTCACTAATATAGTTATGAGAACTTTCTCGATGACCCTACTCAATAGACCAGTTGAAGAACCTACAATTGGGACAACATTAACACTGCTCATAAGTAACTGTTGATCAACTTCTTCACGTAGTCTAACTACACTCTCACCATCCCCATCACATAGAAGGAAATCGTTCGCCTTCCTAGTTGGTTGTTTACATTTTTTAATATTCTAATAAGAAAACATTTGTTTTCTAAAGGGTAAATAACACAAAATGTCCCCTCCTTTTAATGTTATTGTGCAAAACGTCCATACTTTTCATTTTTTGACATTTTCACTCCTAACCATTTTTCAAAAAAAATGACGATTTTACCCTCATATTCAAATGAAACAAGAAAAAAATAAAATAAAAAATAAAAAACTAACTGCAACCATACTCCCAATATTTTA
>CAIGRF010390505.1:26177-39598 GCA_903798235.1 Fraxinus ornus | reverse complement strand
ATTCGGTAAAAAATTCGGTAGAACATTCGGGTACTGTAGCACGGTCCTTTCCACTATTTCCTCATCTTCATCATGCTAAAAACATCTAACAGGTAATTGCCTGTACAAACTGCAAAATTGTTATTCTATTCCAATTACCAATAAATATTCAACTCTTAGTCCCTAGAAGCACAAAGACTATAAATATACAGACGAAAAACCCAAAATTCTGTTCTTCGTTTCTTCCTAGAAATCGATTAAACGAAGACTCACACAGAGAACTTCAATGGGTATGGGGAAATTGAGGATAGGTGGGGCATGGAGTGGAGTACTGGAAGTAGAACTCGACGAGTGGACAGTGGCCACTTTGAGAGAAGAAGTCGCCAAGAAATCAGGCTGTGTTGGGCCACAGTGCATAAACCTGATATGCGCAGGCAGAATTTTGAGAGATGGTGATGGTACTGAAAAATTAATTCAATTGGGTGTCAGAAACAACGCCAAGATTTTGGCTTCGAAAGTTTCGACTGATCAAGAAGGGAAGTCTCTCAAGGAGGAGTTTTTGGCTGAGGAGGAGCGTTCCAAGAGACTCTCCCGACTCAAGTCCGTGCCTCCTTTTTTCTTAATCTTTTTACTTCACATGATCAACCTGTAATTTTGGGTTGATTGTGATTCATATTTTGGGTTTTAGATGAATTGTGTGATTAATTGCATGATCAAAGTCAACTACAATTTATATTCCGTCAAGCTTATGATTATTTTCATTTCTTTATTTGCTTTGGAATATTAGAATTTGATGGGAGTTATGGTTTATTGGTGGCTGATCAAAGTCAATCTGTTGTGCATGGTTCAACTCTATGTTTTAGGTCTTTTTCATCTGTATATCTTTGACTCCCTGAGTGGGTCTGTAGATGAAGTAGTGTGTGTGTGTGTGTTGATTGCTGTGGATTTTATGTTAAATAGTAGAATCTCTGTGAATTGTAGGCGTTGTAGTATTGTGGTGATTTTTTGGTATTTAACATTGCTTACTGAAACTGAATTGAACTTTAATTCTGGTCACTTTTGAAGACTGAAAATTTGCATGATCCAAGTAAATAATAGATATTTTGGATCTGAACTAACCATAAGTTTATACTGACATGAAGAGGAGGAGGATGAGAGGGGTGGTGGTGAATAGCGTTGTTTGACACGACTGTTCACCCCTCTTTCCAGGTAGTCAATATGGATAATTCGAGACAAGAACAGCTATTTTGAATTGAAAGTAATGGTTGAGTTGATGTACTTTTAGTATATTGCAACCCTAGACTTGATTAATCCATCAATTCATCCTTTGAATTATCAACTTCTGGAGGTTCCTTCTCGTTATACACAGAACCGAAACTAGATTACTGAGCAAACATTTGTAAATTGTAGCTCGAAGACGATACAAGTATCTAACGTGATGAGTTCTGTGATTCATTTGCTTGAGTATGCACCTCACTCTGCATTGCTTTTTCTAGCACTCTTGGTAACATGACTGGAATTACAGATCTGCAGCCACGTCATTGGCCAGTAGACATGCAGATGGTTCATTACCAGTTGAAGACTTCAATCTGGAGCTGGAAAATCAGAGTGGAGAGAAAGTGCAATTGGGAGATGAGACTGATCAGCGGTATGTGTTATATTATATATTAAGTGGAATGCATAATGTTGCTATGGTCAAATACTTCTGGGTGCAAGGAATTAAATTGTCAATTCACAGGGCGATAATGATGGGACTCATGCTTCATGCTAATGCAAAATCACTGATAAAAAGACAACAATACAAAGATGCACTGGAAGTGCTCGCCATGGGAGAGGTTAGTGTCTAAAATACTTCATGCAAGAAAATATTTGATACATTCCAATTTATAGCGGTTTTAAAATATGTAGTGTTGGTTAGCTTGATTTGTCCTATTATGGGTATTCCCAAAAATTTGATCTTCTAGCCTGAGCATTATGTGGCAGAGCAGATTGACTGTGCTTTTCATTGAAAATTTATGTACATCTTTGTAATGCTTTTGTTTATGCTAAAATATTAAAGGATATATGTTGTTTTCTTCAACATCGAAAGTTTTTCAGGCTTCGTCCCTTTTTTGGCAATGTGACTGATTGAATGTATCTTTTACCCTGTGCTTACAATGCTTTCAGTTTTCTTTCTTCTTTTTTTCCCTGCGATTTGATATTTCATGTAGAATTTATAATTTGTATACCTTAGTGAGCTACATTTCTTTCCTGTAGGAAGCATTCTCTCTCTGCGATCCAAAGGTCATTGAGGTGAGACATTGTTGATATGTGTCATATGATGTCAAACCTTGCCATTATCAGCAGTTTTCGCTTGTGGGAAATGGTTGACCCTGAAAGAAATTCCAAGTCATAAACTCATCTCAATTATATAATAGACTTGCTAAACCAGATAATGTAAACATCACTTTGTTGTTGTTGGTCTTTTCAATATTACCACGTTAGTGTTGCAGAAAGCATCAATTGAAGGTACAAGGCTAGAAGCAGCTCTTAATGTTAATCCTCGACAATGAATAAATTACCTTGTTTTACGAATGGCTGGGAATAGATGAGGAATCATTTTGCTTCATCATATAGAAGAGCAGTGACACCTACTAAGAGCATTTCCAACCGACTCTTTATTCATAAGAGCATCTTTAAATTTAGAGAATGGAATTTTTATACACTTAAACATTGCTCTCTATTTTGGCTATTCAATTTTACTTTTTTCAATAAACATTTATTGGTTTCTCCTCGTTTTTTATTTAAATATCCTTTTTATATGTCTATGGTCAATCAATTAAAATATGCATTGAATAATTTGAGGAGTTGATTATTCAAATCTATTACATATTAAATGCAATTAATATAAATTAAGATTGGAGAGCCAAACTCTCTTATTTTTAAAATTTAAAATAGAATCTCTTGGAGCTTATTTTCATGCATTGGCTCTCTAAAATAGAAGTATCCTGTATTTAGATAGTCTATTGGGGATGCTTTAAGCACATTGTTAATGGCTTCATCTCGTTTAGGATTCTACACTGTGTTATACTCAGCCACTACCGTATCCTATGCAATCATCTAATGCTTTCTATAATTTTGTGCTTGGCATTCCAGATGGTTGACAACGTTTCAATTCTACAAATAGACATGGTTTGGTGCTATTTTATGCTCCATGATATCAGTTGGCTTTCAGTAGCTGGTATTCGCCTTGCAAAAGCTAGAGAAGGGATTGAGCGAGCTCATGGGAAAGAATCTAGTCGCATGAGGGTTCTCCAAGGGGGTCGCTATCCGGAGCTTGCCCTGTGAGTATTCTCCTTTGAGTCATTAATTACTTCTGTTACTTCTTTCCTGTTGAAATCGTCTTGGTGTAGTAGCGTATTAAGTTTAAAAAAAATTCATCACTGGTTTTTAGATACTTGAGGCTGCAACTCTTGGAAGGTGTAGTTGCATATCACAATGGTCAGTTGCAGAAGTCTAAGGAAGCCCTGACTGCAGCACAAGCTAAATACACACAGGTAGATTGGGGATAAACTTTGTGCAAGTGATACCCTGCGTATGCTGTTGTGCAATAGCACCTATAAGAATTCATTTTGTGGAATTATAAGAAATTATGTTTTACTCTGATATTGTTTCCCCTTCCCGTCAAAGGCCATAGTTTCAGGTTTGCTCAAAATATATATTTGTCATCTTCATAAACCTCGTTTCATTGTTTCATTTCCCTCCCAATATTTATTTCCATCAATAAAAAAATATTCCTGTTCCTCCAACAGCTTCAAGTTCCAGATGAAACATTGTCCTTGCTAATGAGCATGGGCTATAAAGCACGTGATGCAAAGAGGGCCCTCCGCATGAGCAATCAGGATGTTGGTAGTGCTGTTGATTTTCTCGTTGAGGAGAAGGCAAAGAAGGAAGTGAAACGTGAGGAGGATCGTCGACGACAAGAAGAGATCTTGTGTGTTTTTTTATTTTGGCACTGAAGTCATTTTTTATTTGTCCATATTTATAACAGCAAGACCTTTGACAAACATGCAACTACAGGGAGCAGAAAAAATATGGAATTACACCTCTTCAGAAACCTGTGGATCTACAAAAACTAAATGAATTGATCTCTATTGGGTAAATAACTTTCATCATCTGTCTATAATCTATATCTACTGTCCAGGGCTCCGTCTCTCTACACTAGCAGCATGTTTGGTAGCTAGTACTTGAGAGTACCAGATAGTATTATGAACAATAATTTACAGTAGCAGCATGTTTGGTAATTTCTACAATGATGTGGCACTGGACCAATTGGCATATGTTGACTTTTTATACAACACTTTTCTGCTTCCACTTTACATTGGATCTAGTGGTTGAAATATGCTGATAGTTTTTAAAAAATTGTAGGTTTGAGAAAGAACTTGCTGCTGAAGCCCTTCGAAGAAATGAAAATGACACTCAAAAGGCTCTAGATGATTTAACAAACCCTGAAACAAATTCGGTGATGCAGGTAAGTGTACATGAAAACTTTTTTTATTTCATTTATTCGTAAAATCCAACCATTCTTCTGTTCATTTGCAGATTGATATCGAATCAAGGAAAAGGAAAAGATTTCGTCAAGCAGCATCCTCTGCAAGTGATGAACTTGTAGCCATGGGTTTCCCAAGACCAATAGGTGCTTAATATGTGATTGATGCTGCTGCTTTTTTACTTATTTGCCTATTACATCTCAACAACTGATAAGTTTATTCCAAATCCTGCACATTTTTTCTTAAAATTTACAAGCTTGAAATTTTGGACTGTCTATGTTGGGTGTGGGTGGCTTTAAACATGAGAAGTACACTTTTCTGCACCAGGCCTTTGACTTGACTAATAGAGCTAAATCGAATGGCATTTACTCCTTGAGTCTAGATGAAACTTCGCATTCATTATGTTAGACGTCCAAGTTGGGCTTTTTATCATTTCATTTCTACATCACTACCTTTTGCTACCATACAATAAAAAATGCGTAGACTTAAGAGCCACATGCTATATGCGTTGCGCATTCGACAACAATAATTGGAAAAAGGTATACTTCTGATTGCAAGTAGTTGTTCAAAAGTATTAGGTACCACTAAGATATTCTTCTTGGTATTCAAATTTTTTGCTGTTTTTGGTCCTGTAGTGGATGCAGCTCTTCGCAGGTTTGGTACCCAAGAACAAGCACTAAATCATTTACTTGGATATACCGATGCAAATACAGTAGTGGCCGGTGAAAATCCTTTGGGTCCATCACTAAACACTTCCGGCTTAGATCCTGGGCAAGGCTTAGGCACAAGTTTGGAAGAAGACGGTGAAGGTCCATCGACTAGGCAGGAAGCCGAGGATCGAGATGCAGAAATGGAAGATGAACTGACGGGGGAGTTGCTAAAAGGAGATGCCTATTCAGATTATGACATTGATGTTACACTAGAAGGTGAAGCTATAAACGAGTATTTGGCTAAACTTGCTGGATGAGAAGTCGAAGAAAATGTAAATGCATATTTATCAACTTTTGTTAAACTTCTGCTTTGGAAACCCTCAGAACACTGACAAAGGGGACCCACCTCAATAAAAATGTAAAAAAAAATTACCCACGGCCCATTGTGAGTGTTCTGTGTGGGGTTTGTGAGAACCTCGTGCGCTCAGCTTTATCCAAAAAATAAATGTGATCAACTCTCATACTCGAACACTTTCAGGTAAATTTAAATTAGTGTGTTGTCTTTTCATTGGCTTTACACGAGTAGACTGCTCTCTGTTCTCTACTTAACATCTATTTTCTGAAAAATATTAATTCCTTAAGATGGAGAAGCCCCTGCTGACAATAGAGGAGCATAGCCAAGAGGAAGCAGCATCAAAATGGGAACTGTTTGCGGAAGAGTTGAAGAAAGTGAGTTACATTGCCGTTCCCATGGTGGTGGTGACAGTTTCTCAGCACCTTTCACGGGTGACGTCGATGATGATGGTGGGGCATCTTGGTGAACTCTCACTTTCTGGCACGGCGGTGGCCACCTCTCTCACCAATGTTTCCGGCTTCAGTCTTCTTGTAAAGTATTCATTCTTAAAGTTATTAAAAAAAAAAAAAGATTTTAGTTTTCATGATTAAGCATTTTTCAAAATGAAATTAATGGTCATAGATAATTTGTGGGCTTGAATTAGTCTTCTTGATAAACGGTCCAAAATTGTTTCTTGATAATGATAGAGTATCCTGCACAGATTCTTTTCATTCTGTTGGATCCCTGGTTCAACTAAGCATTTTATTTGACATCTTTAATCAAGAGAATGTCTAAGCTCACGAAGTTCTCTTTTATTTGAACTGAACTAGGAAAAAAGTCTTTACGTTTTTTTTTTTTTTTTTGGTTTAAATCATGTTTGTATTTCATTGTTTTGCAAATCCCAGTAAAAAAGCTTCCTGGCTAATTTATTATTGGATTTTCGAGCAGTTTGGATTGGCTAGTGCGTTGGAGACTCTATGTGGACAAGCTTATGGAGCAGAGCAATACCAGAAGCTAGGAATTTACACTTACAGTGCAATTCTTTCTCTACTTATTGTCTGTATTCCAATATCTCTGCTGTGGATATTCATGGATAAATTGCTCATATTCATCGGTCAAGATCCTTTGATTTCTGTCGTAGCTGGAAGATATGCAATTTGGCTCATACCAACACTAGTTCCTTACGCGATTCTTCAATCTCTAATTCGGTACTTGCAGACTCAGAGTCTGATCCTCCCAATGCTTTACAGTTCAGTTGCAGCATTAGTTTTCCATGTACCTGTTTGTTGGGCTTTAGTTTTCAGGACGAAATTGGGAATTGCTGGAGCAGCACTTGCAATTGGTTTATCATATTGGTTGAATGTGATATTGCTTGTTATATATGTGAAATACTCTTCAACGTGCAAAAAAACCCGCGTCTCATTCTCAAACAATGTTTTGCCAAGTATGAAGGAATTTTTCAGCTTCGCTGTCCCATCTGCTGTTATGGTCTGGTAACCTCATTCATCTTCCTTTTCATGAGCCGAGTTATTCACTGTTTTCTGCATATTTTTCATACTGTATGGATTCTAACATCTAGAGGATATGGTGACTTTTCTAGTCTCGAATGGTGGTCGTGTGAGATAATAGTATTACTCTCTGGACTTTTGCCAAATCCCCAACTCGAGACTTCCGTTCTTTCAGTATGGTATGACTTGTCTTGGTACTTCATATTTTTTTCCTATGTTTTTCGTAGTTAATGAATTTGATCATGTGAAGTTCAGAAGATTTTCATATTCATATACAATGATTTTTGCAACAGCCTTTTAGTTGCTTCCTTGCACTACTTCATACCATATTCTGTTGGTGCTGCGGCAAGGTTGGCTCTTGAACTCTTCTTAATTTTTTTTTCTTAACATTATATTCATTACACCGTATTTTCATTTTTTGGCCTAATAGTTAGAGTATGTGTACAATATATCCGATGCCTTCTATCTTGTAGCACAAGAGTTTCGAATGCCCTTGGAGCAGGGTGTTCGGAGACTGCTCAAGTGGCTGTTTGGGCAGCAATTGTTCTATCGATCATTGAGGTGATTGTTGCATGCACCATTCTGCTCTGCTTCCGTCATGTCGTGGGATATGCATTCAGTGATGTAAAGGAAGTAGTGGATTATCTCGATGAAATAACTCCCCTCGTTTGTCTCCTGCTAGCAATGGACAGCATACAAGCAGTACTTTCAGGTTTATTTCACTTGCATTTTTCCCCTTCTGTTCTTTTGAAGCATTGGTCAGTCACCACTCTGTTTGTGGCATCAGTAGTATCCAACAACATACTAATTGTAGTGATGTGAGGAGAACCTTGGTACTCGTCTTCTCCATTATAGTGTAAACCTGTGGCGGTAAGAGTGAGTCACTAGTAAAGTTTGCTTGTCCGATTTTCATTCTCTATGTTATTGCTCTGGTTAGAAAGGATTGGAATTTAATCCTTGGCATTAATGACTTCAATGAGTTAAAACATTGGCATGACTGAAGTCTTTTAGAGTCATGTATTTTGAATCCTAAAGAACGAAATAATGTATTCCATAAAGATCTCTTCCTAAGTTTGGAAGCGTCGTGGGATGAAACTCTCATGCATAGTTTTGAATTTGTATAAGGAGGAAAAGTGGTTTAATGATCACTGAAATTAGTTCAGCTTGATTTTGACATTACACTAACATTCTTCCTTTCGGGTTCAGGAGTTGCGAGAGGAAGCGGGTGGCAGCATCTCGGGGCATATGTCAATCTCAGCGCATTTTACCTCGTTGGAATTCCGATGGCCACTGTGCTCGGTTTTGTGCTCCATTTACGGGGAAAGGGACTTTGGCTTGGACTAAATATGGGATCCATAGTACAATCTTTTCTGCTCACTCTTATAACGAGTTTAACTAAATGGAAAAAACAGGTTTCTCCTGCTAAATCTCGATGCTATCTTTAAACATTGTGTTGGATTTTCTCTTTTAATAAGCCAGGATTTTCTCTTTTAATAAGCCAATGATTTTAACTTCCTATATGAATAATTTCAGGCATCAATGGCTCAGCAAAGAATATTTGAGAAGAGAAACACCGCTGATGAAACATGTTGAACTCAAAAAAGTTTTCAGATTCGATAGAGTTTGAACTTCTATTTAACTGATTGCTGTTAACATGTATGCTGTTGCAATGAATATTAAGTTCAATTCTCTGTTTTATTGTTTATTTTGTTATTATTATTACTTGGGGGAGTCTTTTGTTATTTTGTGTCAATTAGGGGCCTATTTGCAATTTCTTTAAAGTTGTGTTTTTAGGTACTAGGATTTTCTGGTTGTCCTTAAAAAGGAATACTAGGACTTTATTATTTTCTCAATCCTTGTTCTGGACATTAGCATTGTTTAGATGATGTGCCTCAATAAGGAGAGATGTTGAGTTCAATTTTCTTCACCAACTAATTAAGGAAATTTTGTAGTTATTAAGCTCAATTTTGTAGAAGGGAGCATGTTAAATATATAATCTCCTCCTCCTTTATTCCAAATTTATTTTTAATCACATATTTTTTTAATAAGATAATTTTGTATATGAATATATAACTTTTTCGAGATACTAATTTTGAACAGCCTACTTTGACAAGTCGTAACATTTGCTACGATTGATCGTTTCTAAGGATTTTCAGATTATGGTGGAAGATTTGTTGTGATTTCTCATTATGTAATCAAGAGGTATTTATACAAAAGTTTTGGCAATATATGACCTGTAATCATGTTCTATGACAGAGAGCAATCAAGGACTCTAACTATAGAAGATTTACACATTAATGATGGAGAAATTACAGGAAGATATTAGCACAAAATAAACCAATACTAAAATCTAAGATTTCGGTCTATCATGCCCCCGCAAGATTGAGCTTCCATCATGGATGCCAAGCTTGGAACGATGAAGGAGGAAGGACTTCCGATTGAGAGCCTTAGTGAGAGAATCTGCAAGTTGGTCACTAGTATGTACATGAGACACACGGAGATGATTGTTGAGAACTTGATCACGCACGGAATGAAAATCAATGGCAATGTGTTTCATACGGGAGTGAAAAACAGGATTTTTGCTCAAATAAGTGGCACCAATATTATCACAAAAAATTGTTGGAGCAGCAGGGACGTGAATGTGAAGTTCCTTTAGCAGATTAGTGATCCAGTTTAACTAAGCAGCGGTTGAAGTAAGGGCAGGATACTCAGCTTCAGTGGAAGAGCGAGCAACTGATTTTTGCTTTTTAGAACTCCAACTAATCGGAGTAGCACCAAGGAAGACAACATGAGCAGAGGTGGATGTGCGATCATCATAATTTCTAGCCCAATCAGAATCAAAGAAAGCGTGAAGTTGAGCAGAGGGGTGGTTGCGGATCAAGATACCATGTGTACTTGTGCCCTTGAGGTAACGCAACAAACGTTTAATAGTAGACCAATGAGTAACCGACGGACAATTCATGAATTGTGACAATTTATTAACAGCAAAAGAGATATCAGGCCGAGTCAAGGAAAGATATTGTAATGAACCAAGTAGTCGACGATATTGTGTAGCATCAGTTGCTGAACTACCATCATGAAGTTTGAGAGTCTCGGTAGAGGATAACGGCGTAGACACGGGGTTAGCCTAAGCATGTTGTTATTTGAGAGAAGATCACGAATATACTTTGATTGTGCAAGAAAGAGGCCGTGAGGAGTGGATGTGGCCTTAACCCCCAAAACATAATGTAAGGGACCAAGATCTTTGAGTGAAAATCGAGTAGCCAAGACACCAATGAAATCTGAAATAGTCGAAGAGTGATTCCCTGTGATGATAATATCATCAACATAGACAAGAAAATAAAGTGTAGTAGAGCCGTGATGCAATATAAATAATGAGTTGTTAGAATGAGAATTCTGAAAACCATGGTGGAGCAGAAAAGATTGCAGTTCTTGATACCATGCATGTGGAGCTTGACGTAGACCATATATAGCTTTGTGAAGTTGACATACATAGTTAAGGAACTGAGAGTGAACAAACCCTCGAGGTTGCTGCATAAAAACTTTATCAGTAACAGTGCCCTGCAAAAAAGCATTGTTAACATCCAATTGTCGTAGTTGCCAACCACGAGCGACAGCAAGACTCAAGATAAGTTGAACCGTTGTGGGTTTAACAACGGGACTGAAGGTATCGGTAAAATCCACACTCGGGCGTTAATGAAACCCTTTGGCAACTAAACGTGCCTTATAGCGAGCAATGGTGCCATCGGGATTCCTCTTAATCTTAAATACCCATTTTGACCCATCAACATTTTGTGTGTGATGAGGGGGAACGAGAGCCCAAGTAGAATTGTGTATAAGAGCATCATATTCCTCGCTCATGGCTTTTCTCCAATGAGAGGATTTTTGAGCTTGAAGGAATGTACAAGGTTCAAAAGTTTCTGAAAGTGTAGTATGAAGGTCAAGAATTTTACGAGGCTTGTAAATATTATTTTGAGATCTGGTTATAATTTGTGTTTTGGGTAAGGAAGGGGTAAGTGATTTAAAGGATGAAGTGGGACATAGGGATAAAGAATGAGATACCTAATGAGAGCTTGAGTTGTTGGCATCCTTAGTAGGAGAAGAGAAATTTGACAGTATTGAATGAGAGCCATTGTCATCACCCGAATGCATGGAATTAGAAGAAAGTGTATTGGGTGAAATTGAATCGTAAGGGTTGTGTTGACTAAGTGCAGTGGGTCCTTGATTGGAGGAAGAATTGATGGGAGGAACCCGATTAACTGAAATAGCTGGAATAGGACTTAATGTATTTAGTTGACTCTTCATAGTGGAGTGAGAATTAGGAAGAAGATATGAGGAATGTGAAGGTAGCCATTTAGAAAGAGAATCAATGGATAGCCTACAATCACGGGAGGATATATTTAGAAAAGGGAATATATTTTCAATAAATATAATATGTCGAGAAATAAAAGGTTTTTAAGTGGATGGATCAAAACAAATATATGAATTATGTGGGAGGGAGTAGCCGATAAAAACACAAGGCTTAGACATTGGTTCTAATTTGTGAGATGTATAGGGTCGTAACCAGGGATAACAGAAGCAACCAAAAACTTTGAGCTTTAGATAGTTCGGACTTTTCCGAAATATTTTTTCAAATGGTGTTAGAGATTTTAGAACCGGTGTAGGCATGAGATTAATAAGAAACACAGCAATTTGAAAAGTGATTGACTAGAAACGAAGAGGTAAAAATGCTTGATGAAGGATGGTGAGGCCTGTTTCGACAAGATGACGATGTTTTCGTTCAGCCGACCCAACTAATTCAAGTGTACAGGGAGGAGATTTTAGGTGTTGAATACCAAAGTCGGACAAAATAGTTGTCAGACCTTGAAACTCACCTCCACCATCAGAGTATAGTGTTTTAATGGTTGTTTGACAGAAATTTTTGACTAATTTTTTAAATTTTAAGCAAATAGGATATACATCAGATTTTTGTTTCATTGGATAAAACCATGTATATTTAGTATAGTAGTCCACAAAGATGACATAATATCGAAAATTATCAAAAGAAACAATGGGGAAAGGACCCCAAACATCTGTATATATAATTTCTAAAGGAGAATTACATTGCACAGATGAAAGACCAAAAGATAGTTTGTGACTTTTATTACAAAGGCATGATTCATAGTGAGATGAAACATAATTTAAAATAGGGAGAGAATGTTTATAGACTAATTTTTGTTGAATTATTGAAGACGGATGGCCAAGATGACGATGCCATAAATCGAAAGAGACATCGGCGGAACTGATAAATGCAGTGGGAGAGGAAATATGCGATGGAGATGATGAAGATGGCCACTCATAGATATTGTCTTTATTTCGGCCTCGGACCAAATCCTTCACAAGGAAAAAGTTAGGAAAAAATTCTATAGAAGTATTATTTTGTTTACCAAATTGAGAAACCGAGAGAAGATTTTGTTTAATATGTGGTGCACACAGAACATTGTTAAGTTTAAATTGAATATTAGAGGAATTAAGAGAAGTAGACCTAATATGAGAAATAGGAATACCATTGCCATCGCCAACCATAATGTCGTCATTGCCGCTGTATTCTGAATGGACGCTTAAGTTTTGTAAATCTGAAGTGATATGGTGAGATGCTCCAGAGTCAACAATCCAATTGCCACGGTCTGAAGCTTGATCAGATTGTGCAAATGAGTTGTAGTTTGCTTGGGGCCACCCTTGAGTAAAGCTTGGTTTAGGACGTGATCTACAAGTTTTGGATGTGTGTCCTGCCTTGTCACATAACTGACAAACATCATTTTTGGAACCTGAGGAGTGTGTTTTCCAATGTGGTTGTTTTTGAAAGTGAGACTGAGATTGATTGGGAGAACTGTGAAAGGATCGAGATGAAAGTCCAAGATTGGCTAACCAAGAGGGGAGTGAATTGGTTATTAAAACTTTTTCGTTAATCACTCAAGATTTTAATAAAGTAAACATGAAAATGATAGAGAATAATCTAAACACAAGTAAACACGTAAATAGAATAATGTAAATTTGTGCAAAGTAAAAACGTTAAGTAAAAGGAATAGAGAATGCAAACGATATAATATGGAGGTTCGATCCAAGACAATGATCTACGTCCCCCGTTACCAAGCTCTCCGGCACGAGTAAGGCCTTTTCACTATGTTGATTGACTTATGGTACAATCTAACCCTTTTACAACACTTCCGGTGACTTACAATCAATGAGCATCAATCATTTTACAATGTTGAGCTTTTTGGGACCTCAACATGACCCACAACTCAAATAAATTTTACAAATGAAAGATTCTCTTCTTAACAAGTGATAAACCCAAAGTTAAGTACAAGAAGAGAAATAGGATAACACTTCGATAGATGGTAATGAATGAAGCTCAAGAGTTTGATTTGATGATAATAAATGA
>CAIGRF010390340.1:30056-43069 GCA_903798235.1 Fraxinus ornus | reverse complement strand
AATTCTAGAGTACTCACCAAATATTACAGTAAAATGTGAAGAAACGGAAGTGGTTGGATTTTCAATAATTAGTGATGATTATTTTTGCGGGGTTTTGAAATCAGATTCGAAATCGAAAGAAGGGAGAGGAATCTAATACAAACCTGAGGTGTTACTCTCCAAAGTTTCTGCTCGGAGTAAGTTGAAAGGGAAACCATAGACACGGCAACTCGACGCAATTAATGGTGGTGGATTGATGAATGATGTGAAGCGGTATGGATGCGTGTGAAAAGGTTACGGGAACTCAAATCTCCAAGATGGCTGTAGGAAAAGCGAAAGGGAAGCTCAAAGGTTTCGGGGAGCTGCTCTTGAGTCTTGTCGTTTCGGTCTGCTTCGATTTGACGATTTCATTGCCGAATTTTGAGAAGAAAAATTGAGTGTTTAGGGAATGAAATGAAAACGGGCAAATGAAAAGAAATGAGAAAATTTCAAACGACGTCGTAATGGTTGACAATAGGGAATTGTGACACGTGTCCAGAAGAGTTAGCCTCTTTCATATTGTTAGGAATGTGTGTGTGTGTGCGTGTGAATTAATAAAAACTAAGTTCGATTTTTTTATATTATGGTTCTAGTTCTAAAATTGGAACCAGAATCAAACGACTCTTGATTCTAAGAATTAAGATCATTAATTTTTTAATGGTCGATTTCAATTTAGTTTGATATTTTGACAACCGCTACCACTATTGGGGTTGCTTTTTTAAGGATAATTAGCACATAACGTTTCCAACTTTCACTGTTATTGTGGAAAATATCATTACCTTTCATTTTTTGCCATTTTCACTTTTATTTCCACCTTTCATTGGGCAAATGTTCATTTTCATCAATTTTCTCAATTAAAAATTGTGAAATGACGAATATACCCCTCAATTTAAATAAAACAAAAGGAAAAAGAAAAAACGAATTGCGATTATAGTCCCAACTTTTTTTTAAAAGTACAAATGAGTCTCAAATAAATTATTAAATGGTAATTAGCACATAATGTCCCTACATTTCACTATTATTGCAAAAAACGTTCATACTTTTTTTTTTTTGGTATTTTCATCTTTAATTACACATTTGATTACACAAACATTCTTTTTATAAATTTTTATCCGATTTCTCAATAAAAGATTGTGAAATGATGAATATATATTTCTATTTAAATAAAAAAACTAAAAAAAATTAATTGCAACCAATCCCAATTTTTTTAAAAAAGTGCAAACGAGTCCCAATTAAATTTATTTAAAAATTAAGAAAAATTAAAAAGTGCAAACAAGTCCCAAATAAATTATTAAATAATAATAAATTTAAAAAAATTATTTAACTAAGAGGGTATATTCATTATTTCACAGTTCTTTATTGAGAAATTGGATGAAATGATGATTTGTGCAATCAAATTGTAATTAAGGGTGAAAATGTCAAAAAATGAAAGTTAGGGATGCTTTTCTCAATAATTGTGAAAGGTATGAAGCATTATGTACTAATTACATTATTAATAATTTATTTGAGATTCATTTACGCTTTAAAAAAAATTGGGAGTATGGTTGCAATTAAGTTTTTCTTTTTTCATTTTTTTTAAAAAGAAGGTTATATTCGTCATTTCATAATTTTAAATTGAAAAAATAGATGAAAAAGACATTTTACACAATGAAATATGGGAATAATGATGAAAATACCAAAAAAATAAAAGGTATAAATATTTTCCACAATAATAATGAAACGTGAGACGCTACATGCTAATTAACCTTTTTTTAATACCAAATCTCAACACCCCCACCTACACACCCACTCCAACATATATGTAAAGCAGTAAAGGAAATAAAAAAGTTAAAAAGGAGGGAAGATGAAAAAAATATAGACGTAATGATGCTAGACCCTCTTCCTCTACCTGCCTGTATGACATTGCTGACAACCCCACCACCCTTACCCTTCCTTATACCCCTATCCAACCCACGCCAACCCACTCCACTCACCCCACCCCTTCTCTTCTCGTGCTCATCTAAAACCCCACAAGAAAACAAATCAAATTTCACTACCAAGCCCCAAAATACAAATCAAAACTCATAAAACCTCTTCAAGATCAAGACCCTTCTCTTCTTTTTCTCCCACCCCAACTTCTCAACAATGTTGTGTACTTCTTTATTTGACACACACTGACACACACACGAAACAAATCCCAAGAAACACACATTACACAAAACTCATCTACTGATTCAGAATGGAGAGAGGATAATCAAGAAAATAATTCAGATTTTCTTGAAACCTAATGAACAAACGACAAAGATTCACTTCTTTCAATTTCTACGGTCAGATTTGGTTTGAATTTTCTTCTACTCGCTTTCTCTTACCGCATATACTACATTTCCAGGTCTTCATGTCACACCAAGTCCATGTATGAATCCGAAATTGAAATTTACAAAAACCAGATGTTGTACCTTACATTCTTCTCACCCCCACCGCCATTATGATTCCACTACATTGTGAACGAATTCAGCACCAAATTTTCACTCTCTAGAATTTTCTGATTTCTTCTCTCTCTACCTGCTTTGAATTTTCCTTTTTGATTTTTTTTATTCTGTACACTTACAATGCAACTGCAGAAAATCTTACCCCTAGATTCTGCTTTGTGACATGGGCTGTAGTGGGTCCAAGGCGGACGACTTGCCTCTGGTGGTCCGCTGCCGTGAGCGGAGGGAACTCATTAGAGCCGCCGCCGACCACCGCTTTGCCCTGGCGGCGGCCCATGTTTCATACTTCAAGTTCCTCAAGGAAGTAGGCGATGCACTCAAGAAATTCGTGGATGAGGAGCTAATTACTGCCTCTCCTTCTTCCTCATCTCTGTCCTCGCCTTCCTTAGTTCTTCCGCCGTTGGAGAAATCCAGGAAAATTAACCACGAGGGCTCTTCTCATAATCCAGGAAAATCGAGTTCTAATGGTGGGTCTGTTTTACATGCCCATGGTGATGAGGATGATGAGTCTCATATACATTTGTCAGATTCGGATTCGGATGATGATGAAGACGATGATTGGAATCATCACCACCATCGTATAAATACACATACAAACAAAGATGATGAGGATAAAAATAATTTGCATCATGTTGAACAAGGGGATTCATCTCATAATCCGCAGGCTGGATATAATGGGTATGGGTACGGATACGGTCATGAGATGATGAATAATGGGTATTCGTACCCACCACCGTCTAATTCATATGGGCAGCCTTATTCTTCCTCTTATTTTCCGATGGAACAACCGATGGATCAGTACTTATGGGGTCCACCGAGAATGCCACAGCCACAGCCAATGCCGGGATATTATTCCAGTAATTCGAATGTGTATTACATGAGGAAGTCAGCTCCGGAGACGAAAACAGTGTTTCAGGAGGCGGCCTCACCCCAGCAGCCGACTAATGGGTACTTGAATTCATATTGGAACTATCCGGCCCCTTATGGAAATGGTGGTGTGAAAGTGAGTCCTCCGAAAGAGCCACCGCCTCCACCATCGCCCAAGGCCACGGCATGGGATTTCTTTAACCTGTTTGACGGGCAAGATGACGGGTACCAGGGTTATTATTCAACTGGTGGATATGGGTATGGATCAATTTCTAGCAGCCCGGATTCAAATGAAGTGAGAGAGAGGGAGGGTATTCCTGATTTGGAGGAAGAAACAGAAAATGAGGTCTATAGAGAGGTTCAAAAGGGGAAAAGAGTGAATGTAGAAACGAGAAAGAATTCGAAACCAAGCACTCCTAGTTCTAGATCAGTGCCACTGCATAAAAATAGTGAGGGTAGTTCAAAATCAGGGCCAATGCATAAAAGTGAGGGCAGCTCAAGATCAGGGGCACTGCATATGAATATCGAGGATAGTTCTAGATCAGTGCCTTCATGGAGTAGTGAGGAAAGTGCAAAACGATCAGTGCCATCGGAATATACTAAGAGGACACTTATGGAAGATCCGTCGCCCAATAGTGATGGTACTGGGTCGGTTAGTTTGATGGATGAGAAAAGCAGTTCAGAAAGTCTTGTGTCAAAGAGTGTAGACGAGGGTTCTATGAAGAAGAAAAGGGTGAGTTTTGAGGTGGATGAGATACCAAAACATGAAGCTGATTCCTCCAAGTCGAGTAGCTTAACTGCATTGTCTCGTCATGGTACTCGAGATATTCGCGAGGTTGTGGCTGAAATCAGGGATGACTTCCAGATTGCCTCTAGCTATGGGAAAGAAGTGGCAAGGATGCTTGAAGTTGGGAAGGTGCCTTATCATCCCGGCTTTCTGAAAGGTGTGATTTTTCTTGGAATACTCTGTAGTTTAGTGTTATTTCTACCGGTGAAGAGTTTAGACTAATCGAATTGTTCTCTGTGTTGGTACATTTAGTATTATCTAGTTGTCTGACTAAACAGATTATGGTTGTTACTTGTTAGGTGTCGGTTATTAAAACATCTCTGCGGAATAGATGTGAGTACCTAGTTTGTTTTCCTTCAAAAAATGGATATATGATTGACACTTAATAAAAGATGTGCATATTGCTTGTAATAGCTTTAGAGTTTAATTTGCTTTAGAAGTTGGCCTTTTAGGTTTTCATTTTATATAGTTCTGCGATCTTTCTCTGTTTTNTGGGATTTCTTTAACCTGTTTGACGAGCACGATGACGGGTACCAGGGTTCTATTAATAATATCGCTAGGTATATTTGATGTTTTCTTCTGAGGTAATGACAAGTCATTTTCTTGCCATATCCTTGAGATTTTTTTATAACTTCCAAATCTTTTCACAGTAATTCTTTCCAGGATTTGCACACTATCGCTCCATCCCTGTTGTCATCAAATCCTCCATCAATGCAGTCAATAAACTTAGCTTTTAGAACATCGAAGTTAGAGAAGTCTTATTTCGGGGATGTTGAGATGGACACAAACTCCCAAGTATGTAACCTTTCCTCCACACTGGACAAGCTATAAGCATGGAAAGAAAAACTGTACAAGGAAGTAAATGTAATATAGCTTAATATTTTAAGAGCCTAACCACACCTTGTTCCTTTTTCATTTCTCTTGGTTTTTGTCATTTCCTCTCATATAATAGATTATGTTGAAAAGTCTGGTGTTTATGGTTTCTCATCTGTACATTTCATTTTGCAATTGAATTGATGGTCTTGTGCTTCAGATGTGAAATACCATGTAAGTAGTTGAAAGAGCAGGGACTGTTGATTGTTATGCACAATATTAGATTGAATTATCCATATGTATTGTCCTTGAGCTAGAGCTGAATCTCCATCCCTGGAGAAAATTTATGTGACTAAAAACCAAATATATATTGTAAGACCCAAGTTAGATTGTGAGTTTGAAATGCTGTGTCCAATGGAAGGAATCATTTGAACTACTTTTCTGATTTCTTGATGTTAAAATATTGTTACTGCCATGATTACAACATTTATATCATTTGAACTTTTCAACTTGTCATGTTATACAAAATTTAACAAATATGAAATCGCATAGCATTAGAAATATACATAAAACTGTTCCAAATTACTGATAAACCTTTATCAGGAAAGAAACTTGTCATAGTCTCTCTTTTTTTTGTTCCGAAAAAGATCTTTTTCTAACAAAAATAATATTATTTGTGCCCCAGTCCCACTACACGTGCTTTAGGATATTAGGAGCTTGCTATGTGTCATTTGCAGATTCTGAAATGACTTCACATATTTAGAATTTCTTGGGTACGGGTAGATTGTAGAAATGCTTGACGTATCTTGGTTTTTGCAAATTATAATTTATTCTTTTGTGAGCTGACTACAGGCTACTTGTCTCGAATTCTGAGGGTGTGAATTGAGCTTTCTGCATGATGCATGTGTTAAAACCTTACCTGAAATTTCCCCTTTTTCTTATTCTCTTTAATAATGATTATGTCAAGTCTGAATCAAGATTCTTCGTCAGAGTTATCTAGGTATTCAATCTTGCTCAGTCTTGATAGGTGGTTACTTTGATTAGGAAGAAGAAAAACTGCGCGTGATGTATGAAAAGCAATGCAAGAGATTAAAAGATTTAGATGAGAAAGGAGCTGATTCTGGTAAGATTGAAGGTGCTCAAGCTGCGATCAGAAGATCACTAACTAGGCTCAAGGTTAGCATTAAAGCAATTGATGCAATTTCAAGCAGGATACACAAGTTGAGGGATAAAGAGTTGCAACCCCAAATTGCTGAATTAATTCATGGGTAAGTACATGCTCCCTGTTACGATTTTTTGTTTATTAAACGTTATAGATTTGTTAACCCCATAAAACATGCATGGAGCAGTCAGTAGACTTGCTTATTCCGTCTCTCCCTCAGTACTATTTTATCGCCCCCCTTCTATTATCTATATAAATGAATGAATGGCATTGTTGAAATTGTTTCATGTTTTGGTACTCAACTGATTACACTGATTGTTTGATTCTGTTATACAAAATGATCAGGACTAAAGGTGGCTTGTCCATATCCACAATTACTATATAATTGTAATTTCTTCCATACAATAATTGGATTTGTAACATTGATGTTGATTGTCAGCACATGCTGTGATAGCCGCTGATTGAATTGATTGTTTAAATCTGTTATACAAAATATGCTCATGACTAAAGGTGGCTTGTGCATATCCACAATCACAACCATTTTCTTCCATATATATAATTGTATTTGTATGCACATATGTACAATTATTGAATGTAAAAACACTGCTGTTGATTGAGGTGTGCATGCCATTATTAGCCGTTAATTAGGAGAACAACATGCTGATGAAAAGACGAATTGGTTGCCATTTGCCACGAACAAAGTCAGGGAATAAGTAATAACAAAACATCGAAGGAAAAATTGAGAACAAAAGACAGTAATTCTCTGGCTGTTTGGGAAAGAAGGGATGAGAAGGGAAGGGAATATGGATTTCCTTTTATTTCTCTCATAAACACTTGTTCCCTTCCCTTCAAAACTGGAGCCTAAGTGTAGCAGACTGAACATGATGTTTCATGAATGTTGGAGTTGGAAAACTGTAAGTTCTCTTGTTCTTTTTATCGGCCGGATTTGATGACATGACAATGGTTTTAGTTGTGGGTTTTCTTGGGTTCTAGACCTGAGCTTGCATCTGAGGCTGTTTATACTGATTATCCAATACAATTTAGCATATGTTTGGACAGTGTTTATACACGTTTATAAATCACTTTTTAGTTTTTATCCACATTTCTGGAACCCACAAGTACTACATACTTATTCACCACTCGTTTCTATATGTGTATAAACACACCTGTTTATAAACGCTTGCCAATCATGTGCTTAATCGAAGTTGGAGTAGATGTAACTGATGCAGGACGGAACACAGAAAGGGATAGAGAGGAGAAAGACAGGAATTGAAAAGAGAGGAAGACATCTGTATTCAATATCAACAATCAATAAGTCTCCGGACAATGAAATCCTATGTCCTATTTATTAAAGAACTTAAATCTAAAGGAACTTCTAGTAAATAACAGCTGTTAAAATGATGAAAAAAAATCTTCTATTTAACTACTGAAATACAATTTAAATCAATCTCTTATCTCCTATCTAATCTTCTTAGACACATACAATTCCTATCTTTATTCTCCATCAGTAGCATTTGAGTATATTCAGCTGCATGAAGTACTTCACTTTATTAATTTAGTCTATACAATTGTTAGTAAAATGATTTCTTAGCACATGAATGGGAACAAGGCATGGATGCGTGGACGTGACACTCTAGAAGTTGGATTGACACTTTAGGGCCATACTGATCGCTAATGAATAGATGCAAGTGTATTGGAGCGTGCCTATCAATTAAGCATATACATGTAATATTATTTTAAAAGATACATGTCTTGGTAGTGGAATTGCATGTGAAAAAAAAACTTGGTTTAATAGAGATAATTCTCTGCTCTTTCCAATTATGTTCAGCTTTCCTTGACCATAGAGTTCCAAGTAACAAAGTGTCTGATCTTGTTCAAGAGGTGTTTCGCGAGGATTATCTAACTATATCTAGAATTTGACTTTAATCTTAATTTTTTGACTTGGCCAAAGGATTGTTAGACAAGTTTCTTAAGAGTGTTGGTGTCCAGAACTAATTCATAGCCTTTGCGAGAGTGCTTCTTAGCTAAGAAACAACGGCTTTGTTAGTGGTGACAACGAGCCGAGCCTGCTCGCTAACCTAAGCTCGTGGCTTAGTATCGTCTCATAAAAAAAGGCTCGAGCTTAGTCGAGCTTGGCTTGGCTCGTCTCCAAAAAGGGGGCTTAGCTTGGGCTTGGGCTTGAGCCTTTGTCGATCCGAGCTAATTCACGGATTTTTTTAATACTCGAATATATGAAAAAATGGATTGTTAATTTACAAACTATAAAATTAATTTAAAAACTACAAAATGAATTATGTAAGTAGTTGAAATTGACAAAATAATTGGTCAATTATAAAAATTAATTATGCAAGTGGCTTAAAGAGTAAGTAACAAAAAAATTATTTTGAATTGGGTATTTATAAAAAAATTGTAATGTTGAGAGACATTCTGAAAATCGAACGTTCTAACTCTATGATACGCATGAATTTGTTGATGGGTAGGAACATGTGGCAAACATTAAAATGCCGGCCACACAAATTAGCCTGCAAGTATAGTAGCAACTTTAATGCTGGTAGATACTATTGTTTTTAAATTTGTTTTATTTAATGACTCATTCACGAGCCGGCTCGTATTTTGGCTTGTAAGGTTTGCGGGCTTGCTCGGGCTCGAGCCAAATCTCATTTTCGAGGCTTGGACTTTTTTCGAGATAGCCACCGGTTGCCTGAGCTGACGAGCTTGTTTATTATCACTACCTGAGACACTGACATGAATAAGGTAGGGGCTTGTTTGCCACCACTACCTTAGACATTAACACGAACCGTTTGGCTCAACTCAGGCTTTAACCTTATTCATGTCAATGTCTCAAGTAGATGTTGCAAACGAGCCCATTGGCTTGGACGACCTGTGGCTCGACTCAAAAAAAGTCCGAGCCAGCTTGTGGCTCGTTTACACAAGTTAAAGCTCGGGCCAAGCTTTGAAAATGAGATTTAACCTGAGCTTGAACCATCCCGAGAGTCTCACGAGCCGACTCGTGAAATAAAACAATTTTTTGAACACAAAAAAAACTAGTATATACTAGCATTAAAATTGTTAGTATACACTAGCAAGCGCGCTACTGGCATTAAAATTCTTGCAGCGCATCCCTTCCCATCACCAAGTTTAAGTCTTAGAGTGTTCAATTTTCAGAACATAGCCATTCTGAAAATCGAACGTCTCTAATAGACGTGAAAATCAGAACATCCATTAAAGATGTTTTCAACCTTACAATTTTTTTTTTTTATAAATACCAAATTCAAGAGACGTTTTGAAAATCGAACATCTCCATGAGATGTGAAATTCATAACGTCTGTTAAAGATGTTTTAACCTTACAATTTTTTTTTATTAATACCAAATTCAAAATATATATATATATTTTTTTACTTACTCTTTAAACCGTTTGCATAATTAATTTTTTAATTCGTAAATTATCGACCAATTAGTTTGTAAATTTCAACAATTTACATAATTAATTTTGTAGTTTGTAAATTAATGATCTATTTTTCATGTGTGTGTGTGTGTGTGTGTGTGTGTGTATAAAACCCGTGAGCTGGCTTGACTCGGCAAACAGTGGCAGACACAGGGTGGGTCCTAAATCAAAGTTAGGTTGTGTTCGAATAAAATTCAAATTTTAATCTATATCAAAGCTAGGCTGTGTTTGAGCCATATTATTTTGGAAGAATGTATTCTAGAATAGTATATTGATGGATAATGTGTAATTGAAAAAGAAGGAAAATTTATTGATGTGATGGAAAATATTATTTTATTGAAGAATGTGGTTGAAAATAAGTAGAAGAATGAGAATGAAATTTTAATATGTACCAAACACGGACTTAATAATTCATTTTAATAAAATATTTCATGGAATCTACAAATTTTTAACTTTTATCAAAATTTGCAAAAAATTTGATTTTAATCCCCACCAAACAAGGACAAAAACATAATAAATTTGAACATTTTTCTTTACTCTCTCGCGACTCTCTCCCTCTTGCCTTTCACCAAAACCATAAAATTTCTAATTTTTTTAAAAAATTGTCTATAATTTCTCTTCAAATCTTCACTTTCTAATCAAATTTTCAACTAATTAGAACCTAAATTTGCATTTTTTCCTATCAAATTATGTATATAGAACTTGTTTGAAATGATTGTCCAATTTGACTTATATTTAACAAATTGTGTTTATTTGATTAATTATTAGTATTGAATACTGGTTATATGTTTTTCCTTTCGATTACTTGAATAAATTATTTTACTTGATTGTTTGTATCAAATACAATATAAATTCTTTAAACGTAAATAGAGCAAGATATTAATAAAATGAATGTTTAAAATCAAATGGATGAAAATGATGAACAAAATATTAATTAATGAATGTTTTTTAAGTGTAAATCTGCATTTTCTCGAATCAAGTATGAATCATTCAAAAATCAAGAACAAAATATTTCATCTGTATAGTGTTTGATTGTGCCCCTAACTCAAAATGTATGCATCCGCCCCTATCGGCAAAGGCTCGGTGAGGCCCCCAAGCTCCATTTTTTTGGGACGAACCAAGTCCTGGCTCGGCTCGAGCCCAAAAAGCTCGAGCCTTTTTTTACAAGCTGGTACCGAGCCCCGTGCCAGCTCGGCTCGTTGCCAACACTGGTCTTAGGAGACACTCGCTAAAGATCGTAGAATAGATGAATATATCAACACAGGTTTTAAAACCATATCATAGTCCAGGTATTGTAATAATTTTTCTAACTATTATGGATACTGTTTTAACTAATACTCTTGACATCCACTTGTTTGTTGTTTTGTATATTATATTAAAGAATAATGTGGAAATTTGGAAGGTTCTCTTCCAATTACTGGCTCACTGAGCTTAAGAATAATTGCAGATGCTTTTGATGACGACTGCTGCTGAGAACTTGATATTCTCCCATCATATTCTGTCATTTTTCTTTGTTTATTTTTATTTCCAATTAGAGTTGAAGAGTGATGGCAATGTCTTAGCATCCATAGCATGTCATGGTGATTTAAAGTTTCTTCTCCCCCAACCCCAGCAGAAACCGCAACTGAGCTCAACTTATACTCCTACCTTATTGTAGGATAACATTTTTATTTGATCTTCTTTCCTTAATTATTAAATTGATATGATGATCCTTTCCTGCGTTAAATATTATGTGGGGGTGCTTCCTCTTTCAGTTTTATTTAATTGGTATATTGTAATATGTAGGCTGATTAGAATGTGGAAGTCGATGCTCAAGTGTCATCAGAAGCAGTTTCAAGCTATTATGGAGAGTAAATTACGGAGGCTCAGAGCCAATACTAGTTTCCGAACAGATTCAAATTTAAGGGCCACCGCTGAACTTGAGATGGAGCTTCGTGAATGGTGTGAGCGCTTTAATGATTGGATTGGCACTCAAAAGTCTTATGTTGAATCCTTAAACGGCTGGCTTCTGCGGTGTCTTCAATATGAGCCCGAAGAGACCCCTGATGGCCCGGTTCCCTATTCTCCAGGTCGACTTGGAGCTCCTCCCATTTTTGTAATTTGTAATGATTGGAACCAAGCCATGGAAGCCATATCTGAGATGCGGGTGGCAAATACAATGAATACGTTTGCTTCAAGCTTGCGACAACTATGGGAAAAACAAAACGAAGAGCAGCGTCAAAGGCTCAAAGCAGATTTTGTTTCGAAGGATTTTGAGAAACAACTTAGAACACACAGGACAGAGAGGGGACGAATGGAGCTTGAACACCACACGAAGTCAGACAAAACAAGTTTGTCTATGGTTCCGTCGGAAAATGGAGTTTTGCCATCGGATGATCTGAAGGTTGATTTGGATTCTATGAGGCAACGAGTGGCTGATGAGAGAATAAAGCACAAGGATGCTATCAAATTGGTGCATGATGCGGCTTCTAGCAGTTTCCAAGGAGGTTTGGTTCCTATCTTTAAGGCTTTGGAGAATTTCACTTCTGAGGCTTTGAAAGCACATGAACATGTTAGGTTACAACCTACCGGCCGGAGTTCATAGGAATAGTTAAAACTGTGATGAGTTAAACAGGAAAGACCATGTAAATTATACGGTGGTTAAATTGGGAAAAAAGGCGAGAGATTTGTAGGCTATAATGACTCAAATTATGTCAAGTTGAAAATATAGCTAAGGAAGGGAACTGTTATTGCCATCTTAATGACAAGAAGGGTGAATGAGAATGAGAGGTTTGAAGCGGATCATTCATGGAAATGTCCGAGATTTATAAGCAGTTTGGATTTTCTTTTGGAGAAATGTTGAATCCGTAATGATTAAATAAGGAGATGAAGCAAGAGGAAAATTATGTACTAGGGGTTGTGTTCTTGATGCTAAAAGGACTGGCAGAATATAGGTGGGTTTATCATTTCCGGTGAATTATGAAGATCTGGTACTGTCTTGATTCATATTTGCTATAACCCTTCAATGACATGGTCGGCAAGGAGGATCTGATAACACTGAACAAAATTTATACTACCGAGTTTGGTCGAGTTCAGCTGTACCAAACAGCACCAAGTGAATACTTGCCTTCTGTGCTGACGTTCGTTTATTTGGTGATTGTATGATTGGCAGAAGTTTTGTTAATAGACTGTTTGCAGGTGATTTATTGTTTATGTTGGGGACAAGTAGAAGGTAATCTTATTTTAGTTAGATGGAAAAGACAATTTTGACTGTAAAATAGTGCACGCTATTTTCTCTTTTCTTTCCTGATTCTCATGCAAGTACAAGTTACCTTGAATTTGGGTCATTTTATATGTTTTGGATTTTGCATACTCATTTTCAAAAATTTAGGGGCCGTTCTTTTTATCGTTTTCAAGCCATTTTCTGTTTTCGATTTTTCAAAACGGTGAAAACGCGTTCTCTTTCTCATTTT
>CAIGRF010390293.1:0-10000 GCA_903798235.1 Fraxinus ornus | reverse complement strand
GGCTCATTGCTGCTGGGCTTCCACCTGCACTAAGAGAAAGTTAGTTTGATCAGTTTTCTCCGTTTTAGTCAAAAGGCATATAGTTTTTTTGATTTTACATGTAGGGATATCAAAATTAATAGGAGTTTTTGTTTTATCATCTTCCTTCACAATCCTCTGCTCTGTTAAATAGAGATTTCAGCACGAAAGATTTTTGTTTAATTGTCTCTTTTTTACATTACTCAGTTCTGATTAATATAGAATCAATAACTGTGGGCATATATAGATTGGCGCTTAGCATTATTCTCTTAACCAACCCATTGAAAGGAACCTAATCTTAATTTCATAGAATCAAATAGGTCCGAGGGCAACAAATAAACCACGTTCCCAATAAATTTTGGGTCGATATCCATTTGATTTATTACTAGATCTAATGTAGATATAAAGCAACTAAATCTTTAAAGCAAATAGGACACCATTTATATTGAAAAATAAGACAAATTAAGAGTATGCATGTGATTAATAATTCCATTGAACCTGTCTAATGGCAACGAGGCTGCAGTGATAGCAGCAGCTAGAAGAATAAGACAAAGAAGAGGAGAAAGAATTAAATAGACTCTGCTGATTTCCCACATTACATTTTTCCTACAAACAGAACCCCAAGAAAAAGGAATTTGATGAATTCAGTTGCAAGAAAATGGTTAAAGAAATGGAACATCTATGAAAAACTCATCTACAGCTGCAGAATGTTTTCTCGCCAAACCCCTTGCTAGTGGTAGCAGAAATTGTTTTCCAGTCGACAACCACCAAGCCTCCCAATTTCTGTGGTTTAATGGCACTGAAAGACCCTTAACTTGTTTAACAATTGATTAAACTTATGAAAGCAATTACATGATGATAACAAAGAATGCTTTATAGAAGTAAAAAGTAAAAACGAGTTAATCTGGTACGAAACTCTGCCATGAAAATGTAAAGCATGAGGAGAGTAAGACTCTGTACCCATCCTTAAAAGGTAATCCTAAGTTCTTGGTTGATGCCTCTTTTCTTAAATTTTTCATGTTCCCAATCCACTACTAGGGTGAGTAATCAATAGAAAAGTAAACCAAAAAGCTCAAGAACATCAAGATAACTATTTGTACGAGATTCTTAATTTAACATATTGATCTAAGTCTTGATATTTTATAAAAATCAAGCTTATTTTCTAGTTTGAAAGAATATCAATGCATTGCACACGGAAGATTACACACCATAATCCAAAAAAATTAAATGTTCTACATTCACTTGAATTCTAGTTGACAGAAGTAAAGCTTACTAATAACTATTTCATTATCGTTACACATAAATACTGGTCACCCCAAATAAATTTTGGATTGATATAACTCGATGCATGTCTAATTAGCAAATCTAGCTTCATCTTTATAAGCTAAAGGCATCTGTGAAACCAATAAATGTCTGTTCATCTTCAAGTTTATAAAGAATTATAATTCGACGGAAGTAAGTATTTCTAACTAAATGTCTGGTCTATAAATGGAAGACATGTTATCCCACCATATCAAGAAAAATATAAGTTGATCAAGTTCAGATTTCCGTGTGAAAGTCCATAATAGGTAGCTTTGCACATCTTACTTTGTTTTGTTTTCTCACTCTTTATCAAGATCTTGAGTCTTTCCTGTTGTTTCAACACTATACAACTGCAATTCTTCCTATATAATGTATACTTGTTTAATCAAAGTATTATTAATGCTAAATTCAATCCATATGCTGTCAATGTGTGAATGATGCAGACTTTTTATTATGTCTTCAAATAAGTGATAACTTAAGGTAACCGTTGTACGATGGATATCGCTTTACCAATTTCGGCATAAGCTTTTGTCCCACATCGATAGTATTTAAGAAGACGCTTCTCTTTATAACATCCGTGCGTTTAGTAGGAAACAAACAGCCGGGCTTAGTAACGTGGGCCTGTAACCCAAGTGGGGGCATTAAAGTTATCGAATAGGTTGTTGAAAAAAAAAAAGTAAAAAACGAAAACTAAAAAAAGATTTCCACGTACCCACGTAGAAAAAGACAAAAAAATCTAAAAAATTAAAAATCACAACCTAGACGATAACTTTTATTGTTTTTCTTTTTTCCCTATAAGCTAGCAATTAATTATTATTTGAGATAACCCATACTTCTTCGCATTTCAATATTAAGAGCCCATTCGGTAGAGATTAAAATCGATTAAAATTGAAAAATTAGCCGTTATTGTTGACTTTTATTAGACGAGTGGACCCAATAACAACTATATTTTCAATTTTAATTGGATTTTAATCTCTATCGAATGGGCTCTAGGTAAAGCCAAAAAACGTCAAAAACCCATTACAGTAGAGGTAGGGTCGAATACAAACTGATCATTGAACCATGATTAAACTGATTTCTCATATTTTCCTGAACTCATTTTCAGTCTCTTCTTGAAATTCACAAGATGTTAAACCTTGTACGGGAAACAGTAATTCGGCTCAGGCCTTTTGAGGCAGATAAGGCTTCTTATCAGAAGGAGAGATATCCGAAGTTTTTTGTTAGATTAAAAAGAAAATCACACCTGGGAATGGAACTTTTTATGTTTCCTTTGGGAAATACTAGAGGAAATTGAGAGGCGATCAAAGTATCTCACAATGCTAACAGAGGATTTTCAGTTTGCATTGCCAACATTTTATATTTAATTCTAACCAATACTTGAAGACCAAATTCTTCAATTCTTCATGTATGTGTGTCAGTAACAATGGAAGTCTATAAAATTAACACGAACAGCTTATTATCATCTTCTTATCCCTAAAATGAGAAGCATAAGTTTAATCAAGAAGAAAATTTTCAGTAATGGGATAAAACCAGTATACTACATACTCCCCAGTCCCCACCACGAATGAAAAACAGAAGATGAAAACCCCTTCTCATGCGACTGTAGATTTCTCAATTTTTCATTTTTGTGAAACTTACAATTAAAATTGCAGCACTAAATAACGTTGAACCTGGAATAAAATATAATCGGGGGAAAGAAAAGGCGAAAAAGAGAAACATTGATCATACATATAGATTGATTCATAGGATGCATGAAAACCATTCGAGGCAGAAACATATATTTCCTTTAATTTAATACAAATTGAGATTTTTTTTTTTACTTACCTGGCGATAGCAGTCGAACAATGGAAATCAACTCAAAAAGCTATAATCCCAGACGGGAAATTGCCTTCAATAACTTGCCATAACCATGAGATTGTCATTTATTGGATGCAGAATACTGATTTCTACATTATTAGGGTAGAAGATGCATATTTTCAAGAGGCAATTGCATGGTATGCTTTCACAGTAATTTGTTGTCAATTGTGGGAAATTTAGGGATACGCTCCTCAACCTTCCAGGTGCTTGTGGATTCCCAATCTTTGAAATTGAGTTTTCTAGTCCCTGCCTTTTTTAAATATGTGAATTTGGATGATCAAAACTGTCAATATAGATATAAAATTCACATGTGACTCAATTAATTTGGAGAGAAACGATTGTTGAACCAAGGAATGCAACCCGCAAACTTGGCCTATTGCTCGTGAAGCATAAAGTGATATGTGAGGGAAGTAAACTTCGAGTTTGCACAAAGTTGGTGAACCATTTTCCAATCCATTCTGGCTAAAGATTGTTAGTGAAAATACTCATTGATTAATGAATAAAACGTGATACTCTTAACAGAATCAGTTACAAACTAGCCATAAAAAGTAGCCATCTATCATTCTCTTAAATGATCGATTTATTCTAAAGTTTGGAGGAAAACTATAAATACCCACTTTTATGAATGGAAAATCATGCAATTCAAATATCTCACTTTCAGATAGCTATTTCTTATTTTGTTCCAGTTTGAACATCAAAACTAGTGAGTTTAGGAGTGAAAATCTTAGCTAGATGAGATGATTTGTTGATCAGATTTTCATCGTCAACAAATCGGTGCCGTTTGTGAGAGCTTTGAACAACGTAAACCATAAAATTTTTTTATAACTAAAGGACCTTTGTAATCCTTAGGATCTGAGAAAAATAAGTCTAATAAAGGAAAATTATTGCGGGAGGTTGAAGTCAAAGATATAGCAGCAATCAGTGGTGGAACAGGATCTTGAGTGAGTACGGACATCCATTGACCGTAATAGAAATATTAAAAATTAAATATATCAATTACTTTGCTAAAACTAAACGTATATAATTTTGTTATATTTATTGTCCTTATTCACCAAATGACGTAATGGCCAAATTTTGCATAATTTAAAAGATCACATGTTCAAATCATTCCAATTGCTTTAAAACTACTAAAACTGATGATATTCTAATACAATTAATGTCAAAATTCATCAAGTGATGTTATGGTCAAGCTTTTTATAATCTAAAGGAGAGCACTCAAGTTCGAATTCTCCCTATTGCATTAGTTTTGGTAAAAAAATGTTGAACTAGAATAATTGCACAGTAGTGATTCGATTCCAAGAATTCAAATTTGAAAATGAATGATCTAACCAACTAAGCTACAACAAATGTTTGAAAATAAAATGAATTACCAGATATATTATCCAAAAAATTTGTCTATTGTTACCAAAAAAATTGTCCTCCACGGGTCCGGCACGTACGACTGCTATGTTCGCCGGGTGCTGGATCCGCCATTGGTAGCGGTGATATTGTGGATAGCGATGCTAATACACAATGGTAGAGGGATGAGACACATGCAAAATTGAAAGTTGGCATCCCTCCCGTTCAGCATCGCGGCTTAAGAATCCATTACAAAAACCATCCAGGAGATGGTTGAAAACCTAAAGGTGTTAAGGCAGAAAATGTGTACTGTGAGCAAAAATTGAGAATCCAGGAAGAAATTGGTTGGATGAATCTGGTGAAAATAGAGAAAAGCATGCTGCGATGCTTTTGTATTGAGTACAACTCGGATACCGGTACAATCCACGTCCCTGAGCACTGGTGGGAAGCAAAAATCAAGGTATCGGGCTGTTTCCCTTCATTAGTCCGTTGTAAATGAATTTGCTAATCATTTAACATTTTAGTAATCTCTGGAAAAATATTTTCTTGTAGAGGTCTGTGTGTTCAATTATTTCCAAAAATAACACGTGTCCCTACAAATTATGGATAGTGCAATGCATTGTGTAAAATGCAAAATTTGTTATTGTGGTGTAAACCTTCCCCAGATGTGTATGTACATATGTTGATTGGGTACTTGCAATTTCAGTATACCAACAGCCAATTATGTTCTATGAAATCAAAAGACTTAACATTTTTCAATTCCAACCTTATTACGAAATAGACAAATCGAAATCTAAAACATATGAAAATGAAAACTATATGGTACGAATTTGATCATGTCTCTTTTGAGCATTTCACATCACTATTTACATTTTTTAAAACTACCAGGAATAGAGATATATAGGTAGAGATTATTGTATTTTTGCACTGCAAAAGACGTACGAAACGTGAATTTTTTATGTTGTATGCATTGGTGTTTGGAAAAGTTTGTCTGTCTTAGTGTCTTTATGACGCGGCTCATTTGTTACTGCATTAGTAGATAGTATACATTACTACTTAAACTGTAGTCTTTTTTCTTATGTTCTATTTAATTTCCATTTGTGCCTTTGATGTTAAATGTTAACATTTACATATGTTTTCTTTTGTCCGAACATACTTTGTTGTCTCCTTGTGAATTTAGGAGAACCCAAAATATGCTAAGTACAAGAACTTCGACTGCAGTCAGATCTATGACACGTATGGTAAATTAGTTGGCGACACTGATGATTCAACAAAGTACGCATTGTCCCAAACAAAGCTGTCATAGATAGTGACAGGAAGAAGGCGACATGTTGCCCATCAAGATGGAGACAATGAATTCCAGTAACACACCCGTAGAAGATATAAGTCACACCTCTATTAATATATCCAGCAAACGCAGTGAGGATAAAAGGAAATGTAAACACGAGAAGGATAAAGGAAAGAAAAAAAAAAGTCCCGTGCTCGAGAGGTATCTGCTTCTCTTAAGCAAATGGTTGGTGTTGGAACGGTCTTGCCTCAATTGCTCTCATCAGAAGGCAGACATGTCGGTCGACAATACGTGAGTGAACTTTTATTGTCTGGGAATGTGAAGGAGGGTACGCCACTCCACTGTTTGCGCTATGGTTCCTACGAATAAAGGAAAATAGGAATTTGTTATGTCTTCCAAGACATTGTACCTGTGGTTTAAGTTTATTGAGTACTACTTTGAGTGGGACAATCAGTCTTTTCCGCATAGGGGGTGAGCGTTACTCGGCGCACGTGTGCTTATGGTCTTCATTTTATCGCTTTATTTGTATTTTTTTCGTGTCCTGTACATTCATTTAATTTTCTTGTATTTTTTTCGAATGGCATGTGCAATTGGATTCGAATCGTGTTTGTAGTGTGTATCTTAACTAGTTGTCATTTCCTGTTTGAAAAATGCTTGCTATTTAGAAATTGGAAGCTTTTGCAATATTCCAGAATATGGGCAATGGATGCTTTTGCTCCGTGCACAAGCAGTGCAAATGTTGACAAAAAATCTGAAATGATGGAATGTCGAAATAAAAATTTTCCAATGGCCCATTATCATTCAACGTTTCTTTCTATAACTAAGATAGACACTCGTTTAAGTTTTTTACTTTAGCACTGTATTTAGTTTTCATATTCACAATTACTATTTTCGTAACTATACATCAATCGTGCCATCGAAGAGATGTCGGCAACTTGATGGTGTATTTATCCTCAGAAACAGATTGCATCATCGAATCTATGTCTGATTTAGATACGAGTTCTCATGAAGATGTGATGCAGCAGTTGAAAGATGACTAAACACGTGGCTTGAATATTGTAAAATAGTCGAGCGCATTTTGCGTGAGTACTTGGCACCTTATACAATACGTCAATATTTATTTTCGACAACGCGATGCGGCCACATTTTCATGCTACAAAATATGCACGTTTATCTACAAACTTGTTTTCAAGAGTTCAGGATATATCCTCCGATGTATATGCACTTCACGTATATTTTGCGCAACGATTACGACATTTCGAGCAGTGCAAACATCGATATAGATGAACATGTCGAAATGTTCTTGTATATACTGGCATGCGACAAAGGCTATCGACAAGTTCACTCTATTAGGTCATTCGTTGCAGACCATCTGCCATTATTTTAAGACGGTTCTTCACGCATACGTAACGTTATTGGAAAACATGATACAACCAGATCCGATGTACAACGAAGGCATAGCTCACCATCATCCGAATCTGGAACGCTATCCCTATTTCAAGATTGCATCGGTGCAATTGATGGAACACATGTAAGAGCTGTGCTGCCACAACATAGAAGAGAGAACTTCATTAGCAGGAAGGGGGATTCCAACACAGAATGAATTGGCCTTTGTGATTTCAATCTTTGTTTCTGCAACCTACGAGCGAAAAATATTACCTGGTTGACTCTGGGTTCGAACATAGGCCTGTGTATATGGCTCCCTATAATGGTTATGATACTAGACATCATTTTCAAGAATTTGGTAGTGCAATGGATGGGCAACTCCATCGGTTTTGAAATGCACGCGAACGATTTAATCTCCATCACTTCTCGTGTCGTAACATTATCGAGCGTGCGTTTGATGTTTGGAAATAGAGATGGAAGATTTTTGATCAAATGGCTGGTTACAATATGCGAGTGCAAACTGCCGTGGTCGGGCCACAATGGGAATACATAATTTCCTAAGGAAAAATAGTCGGCTAGATGAGGGTTTTTGTAGAGCCGAAAAAGTGGATGATGACATAATTGAGATATACCTATCTGATGAAGAAGATAAAATTGCCGTCGAGCTAAATGCAATGGTCGAAAAGGACATGACGTGGCAACTACTACGTGATTATATGGCATAGGAGCACGTTAGTAGTCTTGCAACGCGTTTAATTTTTTTTGATGTGGTAGGTATTCGTAATTTCGCTAAACACCTCGATGTTGATGAACACTTCTTCGTTCAGTCATATTTGAGTATGCATATTTTCTGTTGAATATTATCAATGTTGTTCGTTGAAAAGGTTTTGGTCTGATTTTTCACGTCGATTACATCGAAAAAAATGCTTGTGTAACAATTCATGTTTTCAATTAAGGGCAGAAATGAAAAGTTTATAATTGAAAAACTAAACGTGTGTGGCCAAAGTGGTTGTCAAGGAAGTCGTCCTTGTTGTCGGACATGTGTAGTGATGGCAAAAAAAATCGTCCTAACGTTACCCCGCCCCGACGGGTTGGTGGGGCGGGACGGGGAGGGAGTGCTCCGCCCCAAACCTGCCCCATGAAAAATAAAAAAAAATAATTAACTACAAATTATAAAAAAAATAGTTAATTGAAATTTTTTTTTTTTTTTAAAAAATAATAATAAACATGGCAGGAAACGGGACAAGCCCGCACCTGGAACCCGCCCCGTCTAAGGTGGGGGAGTGGGTGGCGGGTCACCCGCCCCGTTGCCATCTCTAGACATGTGGCCCGCAATTGTTGAAAAATGGTGGAAAAACATTGGTAAGAATGGGAGCCAAATACACGGTAAGCCCCTATTTCATTTTGACTAAAAAAAAAATATGATTTTGAGTAGATTTTAATAAAAATAAAAACAACTCTTTGAGTACAATTAAGGTGTTGTTTGACAATGTTTTTCATAAAAATTGATAAAGTGTATGGTTGATAACAATTTTTTAAGCTATTCCCAACAAGTATTAAGAAGAACACTGGAAAATATTTGTTGTATATCATCATTTACATAACTTTTTACAAATTGATAATGTGTCGAAAGGAAAATGAGATTTTTTTATTTTACTCGGCTTCAAATTATCAGAATGAGCGTCTTCAAGTAAACACAAGTGGCAAATGGTATACCACCAAATTATCACAATATATTAACTTCCTTAAACTTCAGAGACAAAATTCAGAATTTCTCTGAAACTCAAGCCATGAGTCAACAGAAGAAGATGTCAAGTTTCTGGGCATTACCAGAGGCACGCATTTCACATATATTGTCATTTACATCCCCAAAAGATGCATGTATTGCATCCACTGTTTCTACGGGATTCAAATCTGCTGCTGAATCTGATTTTCTGTGGGAGCAGTTTCTTCCGTCGGATTATCAAGATATTATTGCAAGATCGGTTTCTCCACTGGTTTATTCTTCTAAAAAGGAACTTTATTTTCATCTTTGTGATTCTCCTCTCCTCCTTGATGGTGGCAAACTGGTAATTAATCCACTTATAATTGAACTGTATTTATATAGCTTTTAGACGTTTTTGGGAGACTTGATCACTTGCTTCGATTGAGGTTTCCTTGATTTTGTCCATGTTGACGAACAATTCGAAATACATTGACTTTTTTAGAACGGTTCCCGAGTCAAGCAACAAAGGTTTGAAGCACTTCAGTTTACAGTATTTTGAAAACCCAAGGACTCAATTGTATGCATATATAAAATACACGATGGTAACTAACGACTAATACCATTACCCTAAAGGGTTAACATTGTTAAATCATAAATGAAGTAGCGCAAACTTGTACGTGTTGCCTCCGTTTGAGAAATTTATGATTGGTTTATATAGAGGAAAAATGAGAGAAATAGTAGTGGGTCTCATGGAATGCATGGATAAGAATGAGTAATAGTTATGAATGTGCAGTAGTTGAAATTAATGTTTGGTACTCAAACGGAGGGCTTAATCCACATGGGATTTTAACCTTAACTATATATTGATCGATTAATTTGTCCCTTCAATGTTTGTTTCTATTGTCCCTTCTTGTTCGCTATCCTCTTTGTCTCACTTTCTACATATAATTTGGACAGAGTTTTAGATTGAACAAGTCGAGTGGAAAGAAGTGTTTTATGTTGTGTGCAAAGGAACTCCGCATTACTTGGGTAGATTCTCCACAGTACTGGACTTGGAAGACTCTTACAGAATCAAGGTTTATATCTCTTCCTCTATTTATATATTA